>DWKW01003406.1:0-10047 GCA_018250115.1 Doberes anticus
AAGTTTAGACTCACCTGGGCAGGAGGCATTCCAACTTAGTCCTCAGAAGTAGCAAATTCAATATTATGCATGTTGGAAAATAGTTTTCGTTTTGCGTGTTGCGAAGTCAATTTGTGTGTTAATTTCAGCTTGTAATAAAATTTTAATCACATTGGTATAAGTCTAATTTATGATTTTCTCGTAAAGTGAAATGTAATTTTTTTTTGTGGAAATAAATTCAAAACATTCTCATTAAACCTTTGGGATTAATTAAATCATGAACTATTATTATACTGTTATAATGATATCTTTGTATCACAATAACTAATAAATTTTCATTAGATATTAGTACCTACCTAAGTTATTATTTTTATTTATTCGTCTTCATTATTTATATAGTTTGTCTCATTCTAACTAATTTTACTTAGTATTTTGTGCTTACATCCTTTACCTCCACAGCATGGGCATGGTGAAGACCCTGACCCTCATATACCGCGAGAACGGTATAATGAAGGGTCTGTACCGAGGCATGAGCGTCAACTACATCAGAGCCATCCCCATGGTGGCTACGTCCTTCTCCACGTACGAGTTGATGAAGCAACTTCTTCATCTCGACACCGGCATGAAGGTCTCGTAGAAGCTACCTCCGGTGAGCGACACACTGCGACCAAGGGCAAGGAAACACTGCTCTGAGGTCCGATGGTGGCACAGTGAAGAATTAGCGCAGTATTTATACATAGGCATGACAATAGATTGACTAAGACTATTTTGATAGGTGGAGGAATTTTACACAGCGGTAATGTATACCGAGTAGTATAAAGGTGTGTTTTATAGAGGCGGATTATATTGATTTAGTAGTACTCTTTTAAATTAATAAATATATATATATATATACGGCGATAAAAACGATTGAAATCTGTATTCAGGTTGAGTTGCGATTAGATATGTTGTTTAAGGTTTAATAACGCTTATTAAAAAATGGTAGCAAACCAATCTGAACGTTAAAACATTGCGTTCATGAACACGAAATCGCTATTGCGTTTGTTGTCTCAGTAATTTGGATTTAATTTTTATAAATAAGCCCATATCCTATTGAAATAGAGTGTCCTATATTCTGTGCCTTAATTTAACTGTTTTACTAGTTTCAAACCTGCATTTACTATTTGTAGTTAACGTGTTGCGATAGAAGTAATTCAGAAATCTCAAATACAATAGCATAGCATAGGGTAATTAGTAGGGCTGTACAATTTGGCCCGTAATGCCGGCTAAAAAAAGTTAGCAGCTTAGCTAACTTTTAGCTAGATAGCCGATCAGCTTTGCTAATTTAAGCGGTTAACTAAATTAGCTGGCGGCTTTACCGGCTAATCAAGCTTAGCTCAGCTAATTAGCTAACGGTTAACCGGCTAAGCTTGATTAAATTTAATGACTGAATTGTACACATGCGTAGAATTCGTATAGACGTTACTTATATTTTTTTATTACTTTGTGTAATAAAATATTAACGTTTTATCATACGAACGTTAATTGACAACATGCGATTAGGCAAAAAGAGTTCTATGGCAACAATTGACTTGAAATAAGCAATGATATCCTCAAGACATCACTAAATGTAGCAACTTTTGCCGGCACGATAACTTTAATATTCAAGGCAAATTTGATATACAATTTGAAAAATTGTTAAACCTTGTTTTTACCATGGACGTGAATTTATGTACGCAGTAATAATTTTTAATTTTAATTTAATATAATATAATTCATATAATTTAATCAACAAGACATTTAAAATGTCTTGTAAATCTTACGTAAAACTACATGGTATTTCATTGATGAGTTGTTATTGTGTTCCAACAGTATTTCGCTAATTATCGTATAGATTTTTTCTGTTTTATCATTTATGTTTAATAGTAGAAGAGTACTGTCTCAAAGATATTAAAAGTACAACAAATTACAAAAGTATCATTGCGAAGTTGTCAGTGACAACATTTTTAAAAACACTCGATACAACCTGTTGGAAATATTAGTTTATAATGATAAGAAACTGGTTTCTGAAATAAATTAAGTTATTTATCTGTTGTATTAATATGGGTTATCAGTTTTTAATTAAAGTATATCTTTATTGTAGCGATCATTAGATGTTATTTTGTTTTCGGTTCTGACAATTATTTATTATTACCAAAAGTGCATTATTATGTCGAATTTAGTGTGAAAAGAAGTATCGTTCTACTTAATATTGATTACAATATAATCCAGTCAAATTACTGCAACCGATTGTACGGAAATGACATTGTTAAACGCAAATGTAATTTATTCAATAGAATTTAATTGAATATAATTTATTTTTTCTAAAAATCTGTTTTATTTACATACTTTCCTTTCTTGAATAAGCTAGATTACCGTTTTTTCGGAATATAAGACGCGGCTTTTTACAAAGATAAATGCTCGTAGATTTTGGGTGCGTCTAGACCGAAGGTAACATTAAAATATAATTTCTGATGAGTCTATCAATAGAGTCAATCTCTAAATTGAGTTACTCCATATAGTCCGGAAAACATGGTACGCCACTAAAGGTTTAGAAGTTTGTACCTAGATAAAAAATTCATGGGATGCCGCCGAAAGAGACTATTATAAAGTCATTTAAAAATAAATAAAAATCTTGAATCGAAATTAACATTACATCTAAAAATTATCCTGCAAGCTGTAAGCTATGTCGAAACTAAAGGTTAACTTTTTATTAATTTCGCACTGGCAGGTTATTCATAATCGTAGCTTGCTGAGAATGGAAGAGAATGTTTTTTTTTTATCGATTTGTTTAAAGATAAATGTCCGAGTATCTTTAGCGGGAATTAGGGCAGCAATTTAATTTTCGCGATATGATTTTTTATTTAATATCTACGAATATAAAAAGCTTTAAAGGCATAAATATTTAACAATGTTTTACGCTTTCGTCCTCTATTTGATAAGTCTGCCTGTTCACGAGAAATACTTTAATGGGTGTGCAAAATTTAAAACTGGACAAGGATACCAACCTTTACTATGAGAATGTTCTGAACATTCGAAATACTTCGGGAAAACAGACGAATTACCTACATGACAACTAGGGTGAGAGCCGGGTAGCGGATCAGCAGCAATGCATATCATACACTTCCGCAAAATTATACTGATTAGTAGATAGAACACCGCGTTGGTTAGCGTCCATTTATGATAAATGAGTTTGACGCCAGCAAGAAAAAAAAACTTCTACGTTCACTGACTGGCGACAAAACATGGTTACTTAGCTGTGAACTAGAAATTCGGCGTTTTAAAGATGATTCGACGCTGATGAGATGTCGCCGTGTACGAAGCTCACAAATGGTCGCCAAATTTTTCTGCAATACTCTGCTCCACATTGCTCTGCTGTGGTGCTATAGAATTCGACGATCCGTATGGCATTGTCATAAACATGCCAGTCTACCGTTCTAAGGTTCGTTACCCAGAGGGGCAGTAACTAGACTGATGAAATTAGATTGCTGGTTTGGGTGTTTTTGAATTTGGAATGATTGTGAATATGCATAATATGTATTTATTATTAGGCTAAGAATGGTTCATATAGAATAAACAGCTTGCATCGAAAGTAAAAAAAATCTGGCTCCTTCCTGATCCATGGATGAAACATTTTGGATTAAATCACTCTCCTACTGCGCCGATCTGATAGGTTACGAAGAAATAATAGAAGACCTTTATTATAATTAATTTTATTATCTAATTCCTATCAACGGGCATAGTACAGAGTTGTAATAAAAATTTTATTAACGGTTTCTTCAATTTTTAGTTTCTTATTGCCATTGGTGTATATAGAAATGTTTCAGAAGTTCGAATATCATACACAATTACAATTAGCGCAATACCACTCACTTTCCGTGCACACCATTTGTTCACAACACTCTCATCATATAAAAGATCTTATACGCTGGTTAATTTCTTTCATAATGTATAACACACCTATGCAGTTTGCCAGGAAAGCCTTAATTTAAGTTTGAGCTTCGATTGCGTGAAATAATGCTAGCAGAAGCCGTAAAATTAATCTTACGCAACAATGTCATCGAATTCAAAATTATTATTTTCATTTCACACAAGTGAAGCTCACTTTTATACATCTTTTTTTTGTTGTTTTTTTCTTGTATATTTTATAATGATTACCTATAACTTATATACTTAATACTTAAGATCAAAGAAACGTGTGGCTTTAGACGTCATTGGTGGGTATAGTCTTTGTTTTAATTAGTACACACGTTTTTTTTTTTCAACATCAATTAGAAGTGCATGAGAATAACTAATTTTGGAAATGTAGCTTGCAACTTCTTTTACCAGAAATTGCCTTAAAATTAATAATGGCACTGACAAAAAGAAAAACAATTTTGTGTCAAAATCTAAAAGTTTCTCGCATGGAAATTACTTCTGTCAGTTTAAAAATTTTAACATTAATGGGAATTGTTGCCTGTCGCTAAGTGAAATTCAGGCATTACTAAAATATTCACAAAATGTACGACTAAATTAGATACTGAAATAGCCACTACCAGAATTTATTCCTAGGTTTCTTTTATAATTTATCCCGCTTTCATCAACACGTCACTAATATTCTCATATAAAATACTATGTTATATTTTTGCTTATTAACCTCCATAAGATATTGCATCAGAGTACATATAGGGAACATCGAATTAATTTTAAAAAATTATAACCTATTTAACGCTCTGACATTTAGGTATTTACAATTACCTAAAATAGTATTATTAAAAAAAAACAACTAAAGCTCCACTCTTGTGAATCACTTTATTCCTTGTTGAACAGGTACTGTGGCACAAGAACAGGAGAATTTAGAAAACTAACCTCAAATTACACAATTCGAATATTTTATGACAGAATGGCTGCATTTCATTCTACATTTATCTAAATATCTAATACTCTTTCCTCGGACATCACATCAAGCGCGTATATCATAACTTAAACAAATATATGCCTTAAACCTACGCCATTCTGTCATAAAATTAAATGCACACTATTTATCGTTCGCCCGATGATACGCGCCGACGAATTAATAAAATCCATCGGCGTGCAGATCGCGCTTTGCTCGGGAGAAGCGTAAACGAGTCATTGTTCATAAAAAGTAACATATCAAACTGAAGAGTCCATTTCTAATAGAGCATACCGTAAAGTTTACAATTAAAGATACAAAATGGGACTTTACAAATTTCGACATACGTGAAACATACTCAAAATAACATTCCCTTCATAACTCATGGATGACGCGACAGCCGATGCGAGCACCGCCACGTCACGGAGTACGCAACGAGAGCTTCCATGCGGTGAATGCGTGATTTAGTCACCAAAGATCATTATGGTGGTATGTCCATTCCCCGGTCCCGAGCTGAATCGATGGTGACGGATTTTCGGTGGCGGAAATAAAACTACCTTGATAGCAAACGTACGCCGTTTAATGAGGTCTAAGTGTCTTTGATACATCGAAAGTTATACATACAACAGTATTTCGGTTGCGCCTTCGCGTCGGCCGCACGCAATGAACATACCAGCATAACGCCGCGCCGCCCGACACGACTCGCGCGGTCGGCCGACGCTACGATCTCGCGGAAGCATTCCGATTTTATTATGGAGACGATCGATACCCGCAGCTTATCTCCGTAAAAATCTCACGGAATACGCAACTCGTAGAATTAATTTTGTGTTAACTACTCGCACACTTATTACCGCTTCTAATTTTAACGAAGCGTGCAAACACCGTTTCAGCACGTCGCACCGCCCGTTGACGTACGAACTTATTTATATTTATATATAAATGTAATATACATACATGTAGACGATGACCATATAACACTTCTAGTTACACGATTAAAGAAATGTCTGTGCAACCCTGAAGCTTAACTAAAAGGAATTCGAACTAACTGGGAGGGTGAAAGTAGATCGCTGTGAAAGAATGATTGCGACGGGTTCCTAATGATAGATCGACATTAAATATCATATAATGATAAACAGGAAAACAGAATTTATCATCATGTAAGGTTCATGCATATCGTGTAGAACACGATGAGAACGTCGTATGGTAAGGCTGATGGAAATTATTATTAATATTATCCAGGTGATAAAATGCATCACAATCGGAATATGAACGGTACGCTACTCAATTCCAGAACGCATCAAACCGAGTCGCAATCGTTCAATCGCAACTCAACGAGTATATTCCTAGACGCGCGCGAGCTCCAGCCGGAGCTCCGCCGGGTCTGTGTCCAGACGGTGGGCCGACTGCACGTAGGACACCGAGCACGCGGACAGAGGTCTCGTCGTGGGAACGAGGGGGCGACGCGCCGTCGACGCTGCGCTGGCAAGCATAGACATTGGAGGCGAAGGCGCCGGGCGACACGACGACGCGGCACTCGTCCACACGACGGCAGCTCCGGGGGCGGCTGAGAATCGCGGCGGGACCGACGCAGCCAGGGTCTGGCACGACTCTCCATGCTGACTGACGAGCGAGGCTCCAGCGATGCCGATGGCGGCTCGATCCGGGTGCTCCACCGATGCCAAAAAATCCCGGGACAGGCGGGCTCCAGCGTTCCAGACGTATCCTTGGAAATGCGCGGGCTCCATCAAAACGAACGCAGGGTTCAGTGGCACCGAATGAGGCCGGCGCCGCGGCGGGCGGCTAGGTGGCGAGCGGTCACATGGAGGAGAGCCAGTACAGGCAACGCGCGACGCGCAGCTTGAGGCTGGGGAGGACGACCGCACGCTGGGCGGGCGGCGCGACGGCGGCGGCGGAGGGCGAGCGTCGCGCGGCGGTGGCGGGGCGGGCGCCGGTCGTGGGGCGGGCGGCGGTCGTAGGGCGGGCGGCGCGCGCGCGGGCGGTCGGGGCGCGAGGCCCTTGTGCAGCGGGATCTGGCTGGGGCGGCGGCGCGGCGTGTCGTGCGGCAGGTCGTCGTCGGGCAGCGCGAGCGGCTGCATGTCGCGCATGGAGCTGTGCGCGTCGCGGCGCGGCAGGCTGTCGGCGCTGGCGCTGCGCGGCTTCTGCCCCTCCAGCTGGCGCACGCGTGCGCGCGCCCCCTCCAGGTCTATGCTCTTCTCCTCCAGCTGTAACGAACGGACCTTAACCTTCAATCATTTGCACGAGATTTTTTCTGTTTTTTTTTATACTAGCAGAATAGCAAACGAGCATGCAGGACACCTGATGTTAAGTGGTCTCTGCAGCCCATGGACATCTACACTTGAAGTTGTGTGTGGATGCGTTGCTACTCCTGAGGACTCCTACTACGTTGGAATGCCTCAGGTCAAGTGTCGTCTGCCTAACTACACCCTTCAAACCGAAACACAGCAGTTCTCACACTGCAGCTTTACCGAAGTGCCGCCGCAGGCGAGCCTTCGACATAAGACTCTACCACCATCATAATAACCCTAAAACGCATTGTCGCTATGTTCGTAAACGATCATTTCTACTTACCGTTGGTGCGTCTATCTAGTATCTCTTCGCTATTTTTAGTTTACAAATGATTGCAAAGTGTTTAAGTCTTGCAACGTGTCAGGATACAAAATTGTGCCGGTTACTTACGACGATAGTTTTATTAGATGCACTGTACAAACACACTGTGAGAATCAAACCGTCATAAATTGCTTACTGAAAGAAAACTTCCAGACAACACCGGGAATTTTACAGCCTTCGATCGCTATTTTAAACCGAATAAAACTCCAGGTCTTTTAACACGGCCTACTATACACGACCAACGGTCAGTCTACTAGACTGACTACTGACTACGAGGAGGAAGTGTTATATGATTCTTGAGTCCGAACACCAAAAAAGAATAATTGTTATGAAGCTGACGTAAGGTCATATTTCTTTAGTTACTAAATTACTAGGTCATATTTCTTTAGTTACTAGTGTTCTGAATATACAGGGTGTCCCGTAAGTAGTGGACCAACGGAATGTGGGTGATAGAGGGGGTCGCTGTCTATGTCAAACACAAAATTTTATTGGCCTAGGCCTAGTAGTCTTGAAGTTATGAATTTTTTAAAGTTTTTTTTTTAATTTTGGTACCACGAACACGAATATTGAAAATATTACTATTTTTTTTCACAATTTTAACTTTATTTAATTTAGTAGACTTAATAAAGGATATGTCATCGTTATTTAAAATGTTTTTCAGTTCAAATTATTAGTAAGACAAGAATTATATATATATATATAGTGGTGAGAACAATTACTTCAAAATAACGTACCATACTTTATTGAAAAGTACGGATGGCAACCCTACCTGTGACGAAATAAACCAAACTCTATAACTGTAATCTTTTGTACATTAAATTGTTTTGTATAATGTAGGAATGCATCGTTGTCCACGTCCAACCTCAAATAAGGCTGAAGTTCTATGCGGCGCTATTCCTGAGGACTCTGCTGGAATGATTCAGTACAGTCTGCCAAACAACGCCTTTGAAACCGGAACACAGAAGAGTGGACATTGTCGCTTTACGGCTGAAGCACTGCAGCGTGGGGCAACCGCAGACGAGCCTTCGAATCCAATCTCCTAACCAGTGGTGGATTTAGGCCTAGGCCTATGAGGCCCGGGTCTAGGGCGGCATTATTTTAGGGGCGGCAAAATTTTAAAAGCTGAAGAGTAAAAAAACGTCTTAAATTAAAAATTTAATGAAGATGTGAGATGAATATGAATATGTGAAAAATTTTAATTCATCAATTGTAATATTCAAATTTTCGTTATTTAAAAATGAAATGTTTCATTTTGATTCAACTGGCAAACAAAGAAGGGCGCATATCAGACGGGGCCTAGGGCGGCGTCAATCCTAAATCCGCCACTGCTTTTTACCGAAACTACCAACCTATACCTACGTTACATCAACACTGAGAAAGTAAAATTGAAACTGGGGAATTTCTGTGCAGTGGCCCCTGGTATATAAGAATGACACACACAACTCAGCTAAAATGACGCAACAGCGAACCCAGCTAGTGAGTTATTAGATGAGTTATGAGAATTCGCGCGTCGAGTGCGTGCAGACTGCTACGATCGGCAGCTTTGTTAGCCAAAATAAATGCAATAAAAAGTTCGATATGGAAACAGAGATTTCGTTTTCGGAAGGCGAAACGCGATGTACAGTCGTCGAGGAAAATTATAAATACTTATATCGGACGCGGATTTGCGTGTACGTCTTTGCAAGTCTTCCAGCCCTATTTCTTCACGATCTCCTTATGTATTCTCGTTTAGTTAATATAAAATAATACAGTTATTATCATCATCAACCCATTATTGTCCCACAGCTGGGCACGGGTCTGCTCTCAGAGATGAGAGTGTTTAGACCATAGTCCACCACGCTGACCAAGTGCGGATTTGCGGACTTCACATGCCCTCGAGAACATTATGGAGAACTCTCAGGCATTACCTTTACTATTACCGTTAAAGTGCGTGATAATTATTTCTACTACGCACATAATTTAGAATTTTTTTATCCACACTTGACCAGCAGTTTAGGGTTAACTTTCACATTTCCGAAAGTAGTTGGTCAGTACATTACTGACTGTTGATGATATTGTTTTCGCAGCCAATTGAAATCGAAGTATTTGTAGCGTTAAATATTTGTCTCGCTGCTTGTACATCGATAAGTCGCGGCGTCACGCTGTCGCGTGTCTATCGAACTGTCGCGCTCCACCCGCTTCTTGCCAAAACTGCGCAGAGCGTGTACTTGGATCGGAAAAATAGTCTGAGTTTTGTAGTTATTGCAGATAAAGTGTAACATCGACAGCTCATAAGCTCACGACGACTTGTCGAGTTCGATGGTGGTAGGCTTATAGTCGAGGCTCGTCTCCGTTTTATCCGAAAACGACGGAGGCGAAGGAAATAAAACTGTAAGCGTCCTTTTTATGAATTGGCGGGCATTTTGATTTTCGAACGTCACATTTTCCAACAAAATGGCGATTTCCATTAATAAATATAACGTTTCACTGTCATAGCCCCACTGTAGGATTTGAACTGTGTCGTGGGTGCCCTGGACACACACAGAAACAAGCACACAAACACCCAGACC
>DWKW01003407.1:0-10047 GCA_018250115.1 Doberes anticus
CTTTACGGCAGAAATAGGTGTGGCGGTGGTGCCGCCGCAGGCGAGTCTTTGACATAAGACTCTACCACCATCAACTTACCAAAGTTTCGTCGCAATCGGATGTATGGTTTAGGAATGCATATGGGACAAGCAAATATTCATTTATTATTTATATATAAAAGGTTTAACTCGTTGCTTTACACGGGTAATATTTATTTATCGACTCCAAAAAAGGATGTTACATAAATCTGAAATATGTATGTTACACTAACTTAGGTTAACCACTTTGTAGGACAAGCCTAGTCCTAACGAAGTAACTCCTAAATCTGTAGGTTAAGATCATGATACAATTTATCATTAAAGTCTGTACATTTTTCTACTTAAATAGCTTATTAAAATACTTAATACAATTTTCAAAGCAATAGATTTTGAAATAAACGCATTTTTTTTAGACAGAGTGAGTGCTAAAATAAGTATAACACTACTCTTGCCTACTACACCTAGCAGATAATCAACTGAAAGAATTTCACTCTGCTAATAAAGACTGACCATTGATTTTCTTGGTCCATTCATATACAGAGCCGATGATCGATACGCAATAATACTTACGTTTCCACTGGAAGCGGAAGGGGATGTACTCAGTGCACTATTTTTAGATTTATCTTTCGAACCGTATCTCGAAATACGTTCTTTCATGGATTTAAAAAAAAAACTATTTTTCGTGTCGTATTATTTTTGTTCCATTGTTAATGAATCCGTTGGCGAACTTAAGTTTTACAAACCGGCGATTGGTAGATAAGCTCATGGAAGGAACCTTGATTTGGCCGTAAAATCGTTCAAAATTAGCCTAAAACAGACGCGTGAATTAAACTGTTATATAATAAACTAGACTAACGGCCACGACCCTGTTCCCGCATACTCAAAAAACAATAATTAAATATCCTTTAATTGACTTGAGATATTATGAATGCTACACAGAGGTCAAGCTGGTTCTATGGTTCTACTTTACCGTCTTATTCGAACATTTAAATCTTATCATACAATTACCTTTCATACTTATGTTGGTAGAGCCTTATGTCGAAAGTTCACCTGTGGGTGCACCACCGTTGCACCTATTTTTGCTGCTAAAACTATTTTTGCTATTAAAACAGCAGTGTGAGAACTGCTGTGTTTCGGTTTGAAGGGTGTTGTTAGGCAGAAAGTACTGGACAGGAAGCATTCCAACTTAGTCCTCAGGTGTAGCAACGCATCCACGTGAGACCTCAGATTGGATTTTCGTCCTAGTTGAGGTTTGATCACTTCACATCACTTTCACTTCACATCACTTAACATTAGCTCACGAAAAGGTACTCCCTTCATAATTTTCAGTGTTTTCTACGCTTTACTCTATATCAATCTGCCTTACTGAAGGTGTTTCCATACGGTACGTGAGTACGTAACAACAAACTCATTGAAGCACACGGCCACCACAATAATGTGTGTGTGTATTTACAGTCGGTTCCAAGAAGTTACTCCCCGGTAATATAAGTTAGTTTCAATGTAGTGGCACAAATGTGGTTAGGGACCGTTTAACACGATATTAGATCGCCAACGAAGTAGTCTGTTAGGTTATATGTTTGAGGTTTGTTCATTGGAATGAAATGTTTATCTAAGTAACATTTATTTTCAAAGAACAAAACATAACGTATAAATCGCTAAATAGATTTGAATGTTACAGATTAATTGGTTTTTTTTATATATAGGTACTGATGTTAAGTGGTCACTGCAGCCCATGAACATCCAACCTCAGCTACGTTCGGAGCCCTATTTTAGGATGTACGTGGATGCTACTCCTTAGGGCTAAGTTGGAATGCTTCCAGTCCGATATTTTCTGCCCAACCACATCCTGCGACATAATACTCTGTCACCAACGAATCAAATCATAATTAGTATGTTACTTTAAAAATGGAACAAAACCATCGCGTTGAGATCGATAAAACAGTAGCAATAATCAAGAATCGTAATTCTTCAGAACTTTAAAATAGGGACTGTAACGCCCACATTTCCAAGAATCACGCTCCGGGCTGGCGCAAGTGCAATCGTGTTTGTTTTAACGTAGTAGCCAGCCATAAATGCTTGACGTTCCAAAACTTGGCACTCAGCGCTGTAGAGACTAAGTTTCTATCCATTGACGATCCGTATGGCGTCTTGCTCAACATACGGTCTACCGTTCGGAGGGTCTTGAGATCGATTCCCGGCGGGGCAAAAGTTTGAATGATGAAATTAGATTTCTGTACCTGGTCTGGATGTTGGTGTGCTTGTTTCCGGTATCTTAGTGTGGGGCTATGAGTGAGAAACGTTATTTGATACAAAATAAAAGATTTATACGCCATATTAAAAGTTTTTTCGAATGAACATTACGAGTCAGTAAAAAAAATATATAGAAAATTTCACTCATCTGGCCTCACTAGAATTCCCTCTTTCGTGGATGCCATGCACACACAAGACTGTAATATACCAAGACTAGAACGGAAATCTAAATTTATCCTTAAATTTTTTACGGAATATTAAAAAAAATGTTTACAAATATTTGTAACAAAATTTAACTTGGTCTATAGAACGCTGTTGGTACAGCAAACTTTAAAGCAACCCAATCAGACGATCAGTCACAATTTGCCACGGCAAGTTCTTGGCTAATGTCTCCACTGCGACCCTGAACGGCCCGCTATTTTTAGACCTGCAGCCCTTCTTATTTATGGATGTCGACAATAACTCATGCGTTGTTTGGACTTGATTACAGTACATTGACATTGTTTCGTTAATCATCATTCTAGGGACAGCTAGGTTTCTAAGAAAGCTAAAGGCTATAAACAATATTAGTGAAACTTTGCTGACGTGGTAAACATTTTCGACCCGTACGAAAATTTGAGACCCCGCGAAGAGAATAGTTAAATACGTAGTGTATATAATAGTTAAATATCGTGTTGCTATTTCAATACTATTAATATAATATAATTCAAAAATTAAAACCATTCATACACTTAAGCTTTGTTTTTTTATAAATGCTTTTGTGTTTTGTACTGATATAGTTTGCTTTGGTATGTGCATATTGTAAGTTTCACATCGATCGCAAGAAGGCTCCACGCACAAATTATTACTTTTTTATTGATCGTAGTCTGAATTTAATTATTGTTCATAGTCTGCTTGTAGTTTACTTAACTTCAATGCGTGTTCAGTTTACATCTATCTTTAAACGTCTTCTACGTAACAACACTATTTTTAGTTGTATCACTGTGCAAAGTTTATCTTTTTAAAATGGGTGTACCTACGGGGGAGCAGAGGGAGGCAGCTGCCCCCCCTCCCCTGTATTATGTATGCCTCCCTACATCTACAGTTATAAATTCTTATTTTCCAATACATTGTGCAATAACTTTTAAAAATCGTGTGGCGCGTTCGTTCTACTCGCTGCAAGCAAACACCGGCCACGCAAAACAAGCGCGCGGGACCCGACTTGAAAAAATCTGATTTGCCCCCCTCTGGCTCAGAAATGGGAAAATATTGAATAGGGAATATGAGAAATTAGGAGATAATGAAAAGAAACACAAAATTGAAATATCAAAATAAATTACATTTTCGACACAACGAGAACTATATTACTGTACAATAGTCAGTAATAAACATTATCAATTTTTTACTTCATCTTTCTTGGCCTTTTCCTCCGGAGAATTGTAGCCTAGCTGCTCTTCAGGGTTATGCGGCCAGAAGGTCGGTCTCTTCACTGGGTCCAAGGCAACGTCGGGATATATGTCGTATACCATTTCCATGGTCATATCTTCGAACTTCGGCAAAGCTTTAGCTGCATTTAATTCCTTTGTTGCACTGAAAACATGTTTTTTTTGTTCACATTTGGTTAATAATAATTCTTATTTAATATGCATCATCTGAAACTCTTACTTGCTGTAAATCTCAGACACAAATAGTTCATTCAAATGCAAATTCACAGTTAGTTTTTATTTAAAAACGGACGTATATTGTTCTCTTCTCAGAAATGAGCAGGATTTGAGACACATCAAGCTGGCCAAATGGGGATTGATGGACTTAACATACCTATAAGAATATTATAGACCATATGCATGTTTCCTCATCATGTTTTCCTTTAACGCAAAGCATTCATTTCTAATATGCACATAAGCTTATAAAATTACTGGTGCATGCTAGGATTCGAACCAGGAACCAGATAAACCATAAGACTATCAATGCGTTTTAATATTATATTTTACAGTATTGTTTGGTTTTAATGTGACTATTTTTAATAATTTCTTATTGAGCTTTTAGCAAGATTTTATCAATGCATTATACTAATAATATTTGCTGAAAATATTTCATTGAAAGCTTACGCATCTATGTCCTTCTGCATTTCTGCGCAGAATTTTTTAATTTCGGGCTCCAAAGACTTCCATTGCTCGTCGACTTTATTTGACAACGTATCACTAGGAAAAGGCACCTTAAACTCGGCGTAAGCACTCTTAAACTTCTCTACTAGCCCTGGCACTGGCACTGCTATCTGGTATTCATCCCAATTTATCTTGGGAGCTTCTACAGGATTAGCTTGAACTCTACAAAGTATAAAACAGGTTATAAATAGAGCAAACACTATTACATAATAACACTAATAATACAGCACTAATACATGTGCTGTAGTGACCATTTAACATCAGGTGAAACGTATGCTTGTTATTTACTCCCTTTGATATTGAGTTTCGTCTCCTAGTTTTTATTTAAATTCTAGGAGACTAATTTAATATACATATTACATATATGTATATAAAAATGTAGACTATGACCATCGAACAATGAAAACGAATCGATGGACAGCTCATTTGTCAAAACCGGTATATTAGTAGGGACACTAGAGAAGAACATCCATACATTTGTACATTCACACAAAATCTCAAGTACCCTTCTAATCTAATTACTACCCTTCTAATGTCAAAGAAAGTGCAATAGCAACTTTTATTTTTCTGCAGTATAGGGTAGTAGTGAATACACGTAGTAGTACTGAATACCCTAGTGAGTGAATAGCCTAGTGGTTAAGCATGTCGACCCCTCTATGGTACGTCGAAATTCAAATCCCGGCACGCGCCTCTTTTCTCGGAATATCATCTATTCAAAATTATGTGCGAATTATGAATTAATTATCAATCGCGTTCACGGTGAAGGAAAACATCGTGAGGAAACCCGCATGCCTCATAGCTCAGTTTCTCCAAAACGTTCTCAAACGCATGTGAAGTCCGCCAATCCGCACTTGGCCAGTGCTGTGGACTATGGATTGAACTATCTCATCTCTTAGAGATGACCCGTGCATAGCGTCCACTGCAATAATGATGATGAATATTCCATAGTAGTGAACTACATGTAGTTATTGAATTTTCTTTTAAGGACTTATAAAAATTCTTAAAGTTTGTATTATTGGTTTTTCGCGACGCGTCCACCTCGGACAGTTTCATTATAAAATTTCGTTTTCTTAGCATAAAAAACAATCTGGATAACCCCATGTTTTTTTTATTAAAATGATATATTGGGTCTGCCAATCCGCACTTGGCCAGCGTGGTGGACCATGGCCTATACTTTCATCTCTGAGAGAAGACCCGTGCCCAGCAGTGGGACGACTTCATTGTAACCATTTCTCGCAGATTTCCAATTGAATTTAGCATATACCTGCCTAACATAACACCATACCTGCGTAAATATCCGTCAGCTTTTGCTTTGAATGCGAAAAATTTTCCCCTCTGTTCAAGCGGTACTCTTTTTTCCAACTCGGCCCAGTTTATTGCAGGTTTAGTGAATCTCTTTGACATTTCACTTATTGAAATATAAACGAACGAATCATGAAACTTTACGAAAAGATAATTATGAAAGAACAAATACTTGAGTACGGTCGACCTTTATGACAATGTCAATAAATTTATTTTATATCTAATTATTGACGTTTTTTTCAAAGTTTTATTACAAAGTTTATCGCTAAGAGCTTCTATAAAATCCCAAAATTAATGAGCAAATGAAAAATCTTGGTGTCAAAATTCTACCATTGTGTAAGAAGGTAAAATTCAACTATGTGTTCACTTGTAGAGTAATGTAATTAATAAATTACATTTTATTTAAAAGATATGGAAGCGACATCATATTTTTATAATAAACTACCACCCGCATATTAGTGAGAAAACAAAACTATTTCATTTGACCTTTTGAGTCTATAGAATAAGAAGTCCATATATTAAAAAATCAATGTATTATGTAGATGGTGGTAGAGTCTTATGTCGAAGTGAGAACTGCTGTGTTTGGGTTTGAAAAGCTACACCAAAAGGCAGAAGGCACCGGACAGGAGGGACAGTGACCACTTAATATCAGGTAGCGTGCTCGATCGTTTGCTATCGCTGTTAAGATAAAAAATATATATTTATATTAATCTTAATGGTAACAAATTGGCACAAATTGTGAAAGTTTATGAATATGACTATTAGAAAGGGACGATTAATGATTACAGCAATTGCTTCAAGCCCCTCAGTTTAATAAATTAGTAAGAAAAAGGCACGACAATTTTCGATGTTTCCATAACAATATAATTATATAGTATACCTGTTGAATGTGAAAGTTAAATTTACATCATAGGTAAACGATAATGTGGCAAAATCTAAAACTTAACTAATACCACTAGGAATGGTTGCTTTCAAAGGGCTAATGATGATTCTGAGAATTTTGCACCATATTGAGTGAAAGGCTTTCAGGTATTCATAAATCGATTATCCGCCATGCGATGCAGAAGACATCGGGACCACATGCGAAATCGCGTGCGAGGTTGTTGCCAGCGTTAAGTTCCACGGGTCGGGAACCTTATGCCAGCTCATTACCATCTGGGTTTATGACTAGTTCCGTAACCCTTATCACAAGGCAATAAAGCCTTGCAGTTCAACCGAAAGCGAAAAGACACCTCAGGGCATTGACAAATTCAATGATTTGAAGGTAACTCATGCTAACGAATTAGCATATGCTCGAGTGAATGTCTTCTCAATCCTTAAACTCTAGGAAAGCTTCACCTTAAGCCTTAGGGTATGATTGGTTTCGAAAAGTGGCTCACGAAGCAACAATTTCATACATATTATTATGATTCGTGGTTGGATGACGTACTAGATACATTATCTATCAGGGATTAGATAGTGGCACGCGGTTTGTTTTATTTGTGCTAATTCGAGATAGTTTCGCTGTACCTTGAATACATTAATACATCGATAGGGTAATGTCACCAAGTGTTGTTTAACGTTAATAAAAAATATTATTTTATGGTAAGGCGCATATACACTTGATGAAAATGTCTAGTAGTGATCATGTATGGTACATCAGCTTCGAGGATCCATTTAGGCTTGAGTTTCGTTGACCAAGAGAGAAAGATCGCAGAAAACAAAAAAGTATTATTTAAAGTATTTGCTAATACTACTAAATTTACTATTTAAAGTACAGCTTTGTATCAATATCCTTCCAGCGCCATCTATTCACAGATTCGAAGTACTTTACGATAATAAAGTACGGAAACAGCATGACAAAAAAAATTAACTTCAATAGCCCAGAGTAAGTTTCCATATAACTCGATAACATAAGGAAAAACAGTTGATTGTTTTCTACAATTAATCATGTATTTGTCTTTCTTCTTATAGATATTGTATAAGTTTCATGTAAATAATCTAATCTGTGATTTAGTGTGTTGGAAATGTATGTTCAGTATAAAGTTTTGATCATTGTGGAAAATACAACAGTGAATAAAACTTTACTGTACCTTTCAGACTTGAAACACAGTTGACTTAGAACTTTATGAATATAGTAATATCTTATCTTATCATGAATACATATAATACAAATTCATTTTGCTGCTATATAAGTTCCATCTGTTTTATGCAATGTGATAAGTATACATCTATTTACTCGAAACACAAATAGAATAACACAGCTCGCCGAAACAGTTTATCTTGTACATTTTTATCACAGTTTAAAGAAATTTACATTAAAACTATCTGCCGGCTAATGGCCGCGATTTCGTCCGCAGTACAACGTTCTTTAGCAACGCCATCAATTGATATGTTCAGAACTATAGTTTTGTTATAATGACGTTAAACCACTAGTATCCCACGAAATTGACAAAGGTAATCAGTATCTTATGTGTTAACCCCGGAAATGGCCTGTCACACAGACGGGTCTAGTTTTCCTATACTTTTTAAAGTTTTACGGTTGACACGCCATGGAGTACCAAACATTCAAAGTTCAAACATCCGAAGATCTTCATAAACTTTCACATTTATTTTCTTACGATTAGGATTTATCAATTGAATTAATGAAGTAAAGTAATGACAAAAAGGTGATCCAACTTTTAGCAAAAAAAATATGAATCAATATTAAACCTAATTCATAGCAATCTCTTACGTTGACTATCTTATCATTAGCCAGATACTAAGAAAGAAGGCAGTCTGAGCAGACACCTGTTATTGTTTTAGTATTATTTTAATTTACATGTTGTTAATTATTTCAATGCCAGTTTTAATTTTTCTTTAAACATCGTTCAGTTGTTACTATATTTCTGAATCCTTAGACCGTGTCTTCCTGATTACGGTATAAATGTGTCGGAGTATGAAGTATATTGTTATAAGACAGAAGTTTGTCATGAATATACTCACTGTGAGACAGATTAATGATTTCCTAATGTCATTTAAATGTTGCTTAGTTTAAAGGAATCATTGAAAACTTTGCCGCTTCGCACCGCTCAGTCTCAACACCCGAATTAAACTTCGCACTGAAAGGGAACTACGTAACTAGTCAATAATTAACAGAAGGGCGCATCTAATTACTTTCCTCCGCTATCTGATGTCTCCCCTTCAAATCAGGGCACCCTAAAAATGAACGACAAATCGACACACCGTTTCAATTACATGACAATAATGTCAATGGTGTCAGTATTGTAGCATCGTTTCCGGCGGATATTAGGCGTAGCGACACGGCCGAACCCGATCTTCAGACGGACCGAATTTTACCGACGACATATTAACCGTATCACGCTTGTGGCTATTTCTTTAACTCGGATTCTACGAAACCCTTCGCCAAGGGATTGTAACTCTTATTTTGAGGAACATTAAAATAGCTTCCTTATTTTAGTGTACGTTCAAAGTGTTCAGTGGTAGCACGTGGTTACGGAAACCATTTCCGCCGGATCAACTCGTTATGCCGAAAGTGTTAACTAATGCCGATCGCTTTGATGGGATAATAATGGATTCGATGAATCGTCGTTCAATCTTTTAAAAATAATCACTCGGAAGTGCACGATGTAAGGAAATGTTGAACTATATTTTCCAGGTCGTGTGGATAAATTTTCAAATTTATACTGATTTTGAGATCATATTATGGATCGTATTATGTATAATGTGGATAGAAAATGCATGAAACCTTTTTTAATAAATAAACAAAGTAGATTAATAAATAAAATATTAGAAATGAAATACAAAAGTAATTTTTTGTACCTACCGTATAAAAAAATCAAGTTAAAAAATATTTGTAAAGTATACTTTTCGTCTTGCACCCATGTCTTCCTTTTTTGTTGAGGACAAAAATAAATCTGATTGCTCATAGTTAGGTGTTCACTAGCAAAGTACATTACTCTATACTCAATAACTAACTAATCTACTCTCTCACTTCGGTGATAATCAAAATTATTACGACAGAATATAATTTTACTTTTATAGTTTCATAATGCTATCAAGTTTCGGAAGTGTCGGAATTCATAGTGTTATGACTGCACATATACAAATTTATTCGAAGAAGTGACCACAAAATCAAGTGGTTTAGGTTGCGGTTAATGAAGCCTTACTATCATGGGACAAGCCGCGAAACATAACCCTGCGGATACTGTGCTCTTTATTATTATTTTCCGACGGAACTTTGTTTCACCCCACATGCCCAACCTTATATCACTGCCACTCGTATATTGGTTTGATGCAACTTGAAATTTTCGCTATTGCCTTCCTATATATTACGTTATAGATGCCTTAAACT
>DWKW01003408.1:0-10046 GCA_018250115.1 Doberes anticus
ATGATTTTAAAATGTTAAGTTTTTAAAATTTTACGTGATTGATCGCATTTGTATATTCACCACCTCACTGTTGAAATGCTGTTGATTGATAGATTTCGCTGAAATTCAGCAAGACTACAGAAAACAACTTTTGGGAATGTTTCTTAAAGACAGTTTAATTAGTTGCTCGTTGATTTAGGAACGAATAATTTATTGCTCACGTTATATAGGTACAGATGAAGGCTATGATTAAAAGGTCTTCTATGTCTAGATGGAAGTAGTAGATTTTTTAGGGATTCAGACGGGAAATTATAGATAGAGTTTATTTTCAGTAACAACTTAACCATAGCTTCTGGATCATAGCAAAATAAATGTAAATATAATTTCATACATGTTTATTGCCTTAAATCAAAAATTTGTTAAAATCATGCATCGAATTGAGAACTATTACAAATTCATTCATTATCAACGTATTATTATCCCACTACTGAGCACGGGAACGGCCATACCAAAGTTCACCACGCTTGCCATGTGCAGTTTGGCGAACTTCACATGTAAGGACATAATTGAGAACCCTATACAGTGAAAATATCCACCAAACCAATTACGGAAAACAGGATAACAGAACAGTATATTTTGAAAATGATCTTAGATGATCGTTACATATGTGGTACACTAAAAATATGACATTTTAAGACTTGCTATATTTTTTGGTGTTTTATTATAAAAAATTAAAATGCGAAAAATGACTTGCGTAAATTTCAAGTATCCTTAGTTATGCTCAACTATAGATATGCGGAGCATGCATTATCAGTGCTGTGTGGTCAGAATAATATATTAGTTATCCAGCTATGATTTGTATGCCTTTAAATTGTATGCCAATTGAGACTAAGAAACAATTTTACTGTTTACCCTGTTGAGGAAATAGTTCTCTGCCTAGGGGCTCGTAAAGTGCTCGGTACCACATTCACGAACATGAATAATTTATCATTCCAAGACATTTTCGGTATTTGATTTTCTTTCTTGTTCAGCAAACTATACCAATTTTTTACAAAGGTGAACGTTTAGGTATGGTCTGGCTTTAATTGTGCGTATTTTAAATATTAACTGAATAGCTACATTGCATTCAGGCCAACATTTTTTTAAAAAATTTAGTAGAATAGCAAACGAGCATGCAGGCCACCTGATGTTAAGTAGTCTCTGCAGCCCATGGACATCCACAACTATGTTATGTGTGGATGCGTTGCTAATCCTGAGGGACTATGTTGGAATGTCTCCCATCCAGTGTCGTCTGCCTAATTACACCTGATTTTAAGTGGTTACTGCAGCCCATGTACATCAACATCCAACTTTAAATAAGACTTAACTCATATCTGAGGTTCATTTTTCATTTTGCTCCACTTTAATGTACATACATATGTATGTTTTACATAGACTAAGTTAGAATGCCTCCTGTCCAGTGTCTACTACCTACTTACGCCCTTCAAACCAAAACACAACAGTTCTCACAATGCTGTTTTACGGCAGAAATAGGAGCAGCGGTGGTGCCGCAGGCGATCCTTCGATAAGACTCTACCAAAATCGAATACGTACAAACATATACATACATATATGCCTACAATAAGGGTTGTATGTCGTTGTAAAAGTTTGTACGTGGATGTATTGCTACTCTTGAGGACTAATTTGGATTGTCTCGTGTCCTGTTTATTCTGCTTAACAACACACTTTAAATCGAACTTTAGCGTTGCTCATAGTGCTGCTGTACAGCAGAAGTAGCTTCAGCGCGCCTACCGCCGCCGGTGCTACCGCTGCAGAAGAGCCTTCGACATAAGACTCTACCACCATCAATTATTATTACAAATTTATGTGGAAAACTACACTGTATTTGTGGCATCTACGCAGCTCTGCACGTACGGTTACAGAATGATAACAGCGTTATATCTAAAATACGAGTATATATCATAATAATTTGATGCGTTCGTTCCAGTAAGTTCCATAATAATTATTCCTACAACATTGCAGATAAATCCAATAAGGTCAACCTGATGTTAACTGAAGATCCCTCGATGTCTTTAAATGAAGATTTCTCGTACAAGTAGTCGAATGAGCGCAAAACAAGAGATCCCTTATGGGGTCCCAACTTTTAACTAGTTGTAGCAGTTGGGTATCAAAACATAAGTAGCTACGTTTGTCTTAACGCAATCGGACAAGGCTTCGTGAGGACTTCTTTAGTACATTACACGTATTTTCTCTCGTATTATGTAACTCTTAAATCTAGGTTAATACCTTATATACCTTACTAGTTCACTACTCGAATAGGGACACTTGGTATTAGAATATAAAAACGGTATATACGAACGACCTTATTAATCTGTCGTTGTACGAGAATCGATAATTAAACACCTGTCTTCTTGATGAATACATGCTTCACCTTTCAATCTACAACTACTTTTTATTGAAGGCTTCAGGATGCGAAAATAACTGCTATTTGGCCATCATTTTTTCTAGAAATTTATTTAAGAATCACATGTTTTGGTAACTACAACGGCTATAAAATAGTTTTTCAATAACGTTCAAAATTCATATTGACAAAATTGTTTTTACACGTTAACATCGGAGTAAACACTCTTATCATTCATTATCAGTAAAGTTATACATAGCTGACGTATCGTGAATTATGATTACCTTTATTAGAAACTCACCCTCTCTGGAAGAGATCGACATTGTAGAACTTGTAGAGTTCCACGGAGAACTCGAAGGTGGCCTGCAGGTCGCTCATGGTGTGAGAGATGAGGCGCGGGCGCGGGCGGCCCGGCGCGCCATGCCGCGGCCGCTAGCAGCCCGTCGGACACGCAGGCCGCGTGAGCCGCTCGGGGTGCATGCTCCCCGCACCACTCACCGCATCGGCCTTCGCCCACTGACACGCGGCACACACACGACCACACCCCGCAGACCACTCGCGGCTCGGGCGCGGTCCCACTTTCGCCCGAAAATAGCGAAACGCGGCAGCTGCGACGAGCGTGCGGCTCACAGTGCGGGAAACGGGAATTCATTTTTTAGTGGCGTCCAGTGCGCATGCGCGCCGCCGACGCGCCGTCGCGGCGTCGGCCTGCAGCAGTGCGCGCCTAGCCTGCCCACCTAGACAGGTGCGCTCGCAATAAAGCGCTAATCCTCACTCTAGAGACGCTTCGATGCCATGAGACGACGGTTTCAGGGATATGTCGCCGCGTGGTAATGCGGAGGGATTACGCTCTCCCGCGGGAGGAGGCTTTAAAGGTCAGGGGGCGGCCGAGTGCGCCGGCCCCCGTTTGCCGACGTTAACCTTTGCCGTACTTGTCGATCGCATGACTTTCTATCACATCGATGACGCCATTTCTAGTGTAGGTGCGTGTTTGTTGTAAGCTTGCAATTTAGGTCGACATTTACTGAAGCTTTGACGTTTTACGGCTCCATGAAAAGTTCAGGTTATGTCCCCCACAGTTGTCGCGAATTTGTCATAAAATGGAATGGCACGATGATTTATGGGCATATTCTTATACATCTTTATTCTTATAAAGGTCATAATTACTAATAATCAAGTGATTAATAATTATGGTGGAATACATATTTATGATGTAATGTCTTAAATCTCAAGCTCGTCTGCGGTACTATCGCTGCTGAGTATCCTATTACTATGAATGACCTATGAGTATGACCTAAGATAGGGTTTCGGACCTATTTAAAAAAACAGTTCATAAATTAGAGCTACTTTCAGTCTGTTATTTCAGTTTATTGTTAAAAATCTATAAGATTCACAGAATTAATGATTTTCATTAACCGATAATTCTCAAGTCCAACAGCTATATAGTCATCAAAGTAAAAATTTTGGTTAGTCGATAAACTAGGTTCAGTGCATGAGTTGTTTTAGTACAATTTATTACAATTTTGTAATTAGCGTTTCAAGGGAAAGAAACGTTATTTCCTAAAATGAGAATAGAAATATATCTTTTTAGTTAACCCTAACGATGTGGTAGCATGACATTATAATTATTTTCTTAACGGCTATCAATTTTAAAAAGTTGCTCATGATTATTGTTGTTATGATGATCTTAGTTCTTATCTATAAAGCGACAAAATATCCAAGCGAGGAATTAAAACATGTTAAATTCACTCTGGAAAGAGTGAAATGAGTGAGTGAATCTAATGGTTAAATAGAGCATCTCCTAGTAAACATACATAAACCATACGTATATCTCGATGTCGTGTATAAAGCCTTTGTAACCCAAAAACTCACTGAACCTTGTGTACTGAAGAGCATCATGATTATTCATGTCGTGTATCCTATGCAGTATCCGCTAAAGGCTTTCTTCGCTATTTCTGTAGTCAAATATCTATGTGGTCAAAGGTGGATATATGAAGAAATTGTCGGTACAAGACGAATTCCTTCATATATTACTTTGGGTTACCGAAGTATTATGATAGGAGCAGGCGAAAATGTACCTACGGCATTTGTCGGCACATTGCTGCTCGAGCAGTTTAAGCTATTAAGCCTTCAAAATTGAACACTACCGCAAGTTTTTAATTTTTTTATTGTAACAGATTAGCAAACCCGATGCTTAGTGGACCAACGAAATCTCATTTCAATGATAAATTTTTATGTGTTTTTTATAAAATAAATAAATAAAATATGGGACGGTACGCATTCAGCGTTGCTACACCTAAGACCTAAGTTGGAACGAATCACGAAAAACCGAAACACCGCTGCTTTATGTCATAAATAGGTGCTTAGGTGGTGCCGCCGCAGGCGAGCCTTCAACATAAGACTACCACAATAAAGTGTGCTCATTATTGCTAAATTAGTACAACATCAGTTACAAAATTAAAACAAAATTAAATTAAATATTATTAACGGTCGAATACAATATTGTATCCGGAGTTCGTTATTACGTAACAGTACCACCGTATTCAACCAGAGAAAAATTAACGATTTTGTGAAAAACACTACATTTTATCTACATTTGATACATTCAGTATTTTTTAATTCTTTATATCAAATGGTTGGAAACTACATTTATGTACCTATTTTGCGACAAATACCTATCTCTCAATGCTACTCGTATATAAATGCCTACTCAAAGCTGGTAAAGCAATAGTTACTTATAAACAGACTTAGTGAGAAATTTCTAAAGTAATATTTCGCTAATCTAATTAGCCTCTACCGCTATCTCAGGAAATATGAGTGTCGAAGATAGATGTAATTTTAATCAGTTTTGATAGATGCCGTGTCGGCGGATTGAATATTGTACTGAAATTATTAAATAGGAACAGAAGATAAATTAAAATCTATAACTGTGTCTTAAAAGTATACATTAACAGATTATAATGTGATACTATAGACAGGATACTGGCACTGCTTAATCGGATTGCTTTTTCTTTCCGAGATAAGGATCAGGATTGAACATTGGTTTATACCGTAAGTCTGCTTATTTTATTGTTTAGTAAAAACCATCTAGAAACAGTACTAAATAAATAAAACGCAATCGTAAGCGAAATCGGTAAAAGATAAAATATTTTTTTACATAATTATTCTATTTTCAAATAATTTTCTGAAAAGAAAAAAGTATTTCATATGGTTTCGGCTTACACATACGTTGTTTATGTCTATATAAAGAATCGAACTGAAGATCGCTTCTCAACACTTGCCTCCCGACAGGAGCCTAACCACTATTAGAGAGACGAAGTTTATATATCGTGTTTTACAAGACGTTATTGTTGTAATAAGATGTCAAGTGATTATTGTGATGGTGATGATGTTACGTAAACAGAATCATTATTTTTTAAAATTGTTATTTGCCCAAACCTAGCTTGCTATAGTTCGTTAGCAGTCTGCTATTCACGACGTCCAAGCAGCGTCGTAGCTAGGGGTTGGGGCGGCTGCTAAGAGCCCAAACCTCTAGGGGCCGCACTCGTAAATCCCACTAGTAAGTACCCATCGTCAAGGGTACATTGAGATATTTGGAGCAAAAGTTTTGTTGGGCGCAAGATTAAAATCTTGCATTGGATGCTCGTGACCTAAGCTACGATACTGGCTCCTGGCTTTGGCTTTTATTTCCAGAGAGGCATGCCTGTTACTGGCGTTGTGTTTATCTATGGCACCCATGGTGTACAGTAGGCCTTAAGTGTGAACCGTAATTTTTATTATGATAGTCTGTGCTGTTATAAAGTAAAGGGGCCGATAATGTGAATAGAAGATATTTTCGAAAAGCTGACTGATATCGGAACTCAAAACATTTTTATTTTTACTTTTGTTTGTTTGTCTAAAAACAAAATAAAAATGTTTTTAATCTGGAAACAACTACATGATTTATCATTGATCTCTTTGTGTAAAATTTAAAGTACATGCTTAAATTCACTATATAGTTAGACTTAAATAATGCTATAACTGAACAAGATTGGTACAGAAAATCAGTTATACAGTTTTACTTTCTTTAGTATGCGCCGTCATGTAATCGGGAGGTCGATTAAAATGTCAGTCACTAGGCTCTCATAGCTCTTCAGTAGGCTAACACTCGTGAAATCCACAAACGCAAGTTTTCCTCGCCACGTGTAATGCATCACCTTGCGCCGACAAGCTCGACCTAAAAAGCTAAAAGCGCAACGTGGTAGTTCGCTCGTAGTCGTTTTGCACCTTTGTTCGCGACAGTACTTCATGTCCTTTTCACCACTTACAGGAGGCATTTCTATACAGCGAGCTATCGATCGACGAAGGTGTTTTTTCTTACGGGCTGGAGTATGGTCGCGATTTTGCCTGATCGAAAGCGCAGATGTCTTGAGATGGTCTACGTTTGCTCAGAATAAATCTACTCTAAGAAGGGAAGGGTTCCCTTCTTTTACGTACTTTTATAAAACTTTGCTTTTGAAGTTCTTGCATTTTTCTTTAGGTAAATTTTCATACATATTATGTTACTTTGCTGAAACTTACTTTGTTACTTGGAGTTCTGAAACCCCTGAATGGGTCGATATCAATTAGTTTTTTTTTATTGTAAAGGCGTAGTAAACGAGCAGGCTGGTCAGGTGTGTGAAGAGGTCACTACAGGTCATGGATATCCGCATCCATTCTCAAATATGTCTGAAGTCCTATCTGAGGTCGTGCGTGGATGCGTTACTACCCCTGAGGATGGATTGCCTCCTTTCTAATGTATTCCGCCTAATCCTTCAAACAAAACACAGCATTGATCAAACTGCTGCTTTACGGCAAATATGGGGGCAGCGATGGTGCGCAGCAGGCGAGCTTTCGACATAAGATTTAACCACCATGAAATCAATGAATTTGAATTTCTATATTCCAAATGTACATAAATGTCATCGTTCACAATTTTTATAACAGTAATAACAGACAACTTCTTGGTGCTACGCTCATAATATAAAATTTTACTATTCTTTTATTGACGAATTGAGTGAGTGATAGCCTAGTGGTTAGCATCTCGGCGCCGCTATGGTGGGTCGAAGTTCAAATACCGGCGACCTCTGATTATCGAAATATTATCTATTCTAAATTTTCGAAATTATGTGCGTATCATGAATTCATTATCACTCGCTTTAACGGTAAAGGAAAACATCATGAGGAAACCTGCATGCCTGAGAGTTCTCCATAACGTTCTCGAAGGCATGTGAAGTCCGCGATAACGCACTTAACCAGCGTGGTGGACTATGTCCTAAACTCTCTCAACTCTGAGAGAAGACCCGTGCCTAGCAGAGTGTGTGTTAATGATGATGATGATTCTTATATCATCATCAATCCATTATTGTCCCAGTGCTTCTTGATTCTTATATTATATTCTGATTCTTATATAGTCGTATTTAATAATATAGATATTGATAGATGAAAAATAGCCAAGAGCAAAATGCAATCACGTAGTGCAGAACGCGCTGTTTGCTGACTCGTTTGCAGCGTTTGTCATTTTTATCTGACAGTTTCTGGGATACGAGTCTGTGAGAGCGTAGAGCATTTACAACGGTTTCAAACTCATTGTCTGATTTGATAAATTTCTGGCATAAAAATGTAACGCAATAAATGTTATTTTTAACATTAAAAGACAAGCGAACATGCGTGTAGCCCACCTGACGTTAAGTGGTCACTGCAGCCCATGGACAGCTACATCCAACCTCAAATAGGTTCGAAATCCCATGTGGAAGGAGGTAGGAAGGTCGTATATATGTTGGTGCGTTGCTACTGTAGAGTGTATTCTACCTGACTACACTCATCATATCAAAACTCAGTTGTGCTTAATAGCACAAATAGTGGTACTTCCGCGGGCGAGCCTTTGAAATAAGGCTCTACCACCATCAAATGTTTTAAATTCTATACTTATTATGCTTAGTTTGTAATAAGGTCATTACACTTATAAACTCATACTGGATTTCTAGTGGCGTGGAGTGTCACGGACGCACGTAAATCGAAGAAGACATTACAATATCCATAAATTCATAACTTACATTTCTGCCCCGCTGGGAATATCGTATGAGCTTAAAAATGTTACAGATTTCTGAAAATAGCCAGTTTTTTCTAAACATACCATGTAAGTTTTTGTTACTTTGATCTTACTCATTGATCCTGGAACCTTTTACTAAACAAATTTAGCTTTTATGTCCCCTATTCGAGGCAGATCTGACGGTGGTACAGTCATATTTCGAAGGCTCCCCTGCGGCGGCATCACGAAAGCACCTGTTTCTGCCGTTAAGCAGCAGTGTGAGAACTGTTGTTTTCGGCTTGAAAGAGTGGTGTGGTTAGGCAATAGACACTGGACAGGAGACATTCCAACTTAGGCCTCAGGAGCAGCAACGCATACAACCTCAGATAGGAATTCCGTCCTAGTTGAGGTTTGATGTGGATTTCCCTGGGCTGCAGTTATCACTAACATCAGGTGGGCTGCATGCATGTTATTCTCATTATATAAAAAAATATATTCATAGATCATTTTATTAGTCTGTAAATATTTTACTTCCTAACTGTTGTATTCCGCTTTAGTTTGTGTCACGAACTTTTTAAAAATGCAGTGCTTGTTTTGAACAATTTTATTACATATTTTCTGTTTCCGTGAGTGTGCTAATATACGAGTCTGTTTATGATAAGCATGACATAAGAAGCTAATACTTATACATTTTACTTACGATGACCAGTTGAACATTCAAATAATACATTTACCCATTTGTCATTGTGATATTCTCAGGCCAGAAATCTCGAAAAATTATGCGAATCATCATCTGTCCGACTGCTGTCGTAGTTGAGAAAAACTAAGACCATCGCCCATCTTTATTGACAAAGGTGGATTGATTGACTTCACATGATATTAAGAACATTATGCAGGACTTTCAGCATGCATGTATGTTTTCTCACGATGTTTTCAGGCACCGTAGAGCCAGTGATGTGATTATGCCCATAGCTTCAAGAAAAAATAATGTGTATACTTAAAATAGGCAGCGAAGGAAATTGATAAGAATTTGTTACAGAAACTTACAATAAATTGCAATCGTTCACAGTGGATGCTCTGTCTACTTCTTCGTTAAACGTTTTTAAGCGTTAAAAATCTCTCGCTCAGCAACGTTTCGTAATAAAACGACGTAAAAATCCATAGTTAAGCCGCTTTTCTCAGTCGTTACTAAGTTTTTACTTTGTTCGCCTGAATGCTTGTTCCTGAGCTCTTTTAAGCTGTTCATAACAGGATCTTCAATATTTTGCAAGATGATTATATTATTATTGAGGTAACTTTCAATTTAGTAGTCCTTTAAGGCAAGTTGAATCTGATGAATAACATAAAATGTTTATATTTGTATATATAATGCTTTGTACTAGAATTATGGAGCTAAAGATAAAATTATTGTAAGCACTTAATGTTTTTCTGTTTATGCAGTGAGTCTATGGAACTCGCTTCCACCAAATATTCGCAGTTCTAACGCCATCGCTTTATTTAAGAAACGAGTTAAAGATTACTACCATTCCTTAAAATTCCATTCAAAGTTTTCGAAATTATGTGCGTATTATTAATTAATTATGACTCGCTTTAACGGTGAAGGAAAACATCGTGAGG
>DWKW01003409.1:0-10045 GCA_018250115.1 Doberes anticus
ACCCTTGCACCTATTTCTGCCGTGAAGCAGCAGTGTGAGAACTGCTGTTTTAGTTACTTTACTTAGTCCTTGGGAGTAGCAACACATCCACATACAACCTCAGATAGGAGCTCAGTTGAGGTTTGATGTGGACGTCCATGGGCTGCAGTGCCCACTTAACATTAGTTGGCCTGCATGCTTGTTTGCTATTCCTTTTAAATAAAAAAAAAACCAGTAATATGTCACCAACTATGAACAAGGACTCTTGAATCTTGTGTGAATGATGTTAATGAGATAACAAACATGAAAAAAAATATATGTATATTAATTTTATAAGGCTTTATGGAATGGACAATAAGAATTTATGGAAAAAATTAAACGTAGTTGAGAAGTAATAGTGTATTAAAAGTATTCACAAAATTGTATAACACATAACTTGTACATTATAAATGCTTACGACAAAGTAACAGTCATTTGTTTGCTTAGCAATGATAGGTGTAAATTTAATAAATACTACTGTTAACTGTTTGCAGTGATGCTACGATGGTGGACTTACAAAAATATAAACAAAATTCTACTGTTATACAGTATGAATCCTGTTATGCAATACTTTACAGCAATACAACAGCTCTGATGGATTTCCCTTCGTGCATCAAGTGGAAAGCTTCATTGATCTCATCCAATGACACAGAGTGAGTGACGAAGTCATCAAGGGGCAGCTTCTTGGCTAGATACTCATCAACCAGCTTAGGCACGTTATCACGGCTCTTATAACCTCCAAAAGCCGTTCCCTTCCAGGTACGACCAGTGACGAGCTGGAAAGGACGGGTGCTTATCTCTTCTCCAGCACCAGCGACCCCAATAATGACAGACACACCCCAGCCCTTGTGGCAGGCCTCTAGGGCAGCTCGCATCGTATTCACATTACCAATACATTCGAAGGTGTAGTCCAGACCTCCGTCTGTTAAATCAACCAGAACCTGCTGGATTGGCTTTTCATAGTCCTTAGGGTTAACAAACTCGTTAACTCCAAACTTCTTGGCGACCTCGTATTTGTCCGGGTTTATATCGACTCCAATAATGCGCTTCGCGCCCGCCGCCTTGCAGCCTAGCGCCACAGCGAGGCCGACAGCCCCAAGGCCAAAGATGGCGCAATTTGACCCTGCCTCAACCTTAGCGGTATTCAAAACTGCACCATATCCAGTTGGGACTCCACATCCGAGCAAGCAGACCTTATCTAACGGCGCCGCATCGGCAACTTTACACAGAGAAATTTCTAGAACAACTGTGTACTCACTGAAAGTTGAACAACCCATGAAGTGATACAGTTCCTTGCCCTTGCATCGGAATCTTTTGGTGCCGTCGGGCATGACGCCCTGGCCCTGAGTAATACGAACTTTCTGGCAGAGATTTGTCTTAGGGTTGAGACAGAATTTGCATGTTTTGCATTGCGGAACGTACAGAGGCACTACATGGTCTCCGGGCTTAACAGAAGTAACGCCTTCTCCGACACTTTCAACGATTCCACCACCTTCGTGACCGAGAACTACTGGGAACACGCCCTCGGGGTCTTTTCCTGAAAGGGTATATGAGTCTGTGTGGCAAACACCAGTGGCAGTAATTTTTACGCGCACTTCTCCCGCCTTCGGTGGGTCTACCTCGATTTCTTCAATTGATAGCGGCTTTCCTGCCTCCCAGGCCACCGCCGCCTTGCACTTAATAACTTTACCGGTGGTTGACATTTCAAGAGACTATTCGTAACCAACGATGAAATTGAAATGACCGATTGAATTAAGAAATTTACGAACGATTATACGAACAATATCCTACTAACTTCACACCATATATAATTCGAATACCCCGACCACTGCGCGAAAAAGAGATAAAAGTTCAATCAATCTCAAATCTTAATTCTGTGACGGCCTACTTAACCTTGAAATTTGAAGAAGTGTAGCACAGAGTACTTTATTAAATGCGTCTCATAGCTGTGACACAATGTAAACAATTACAGATGAAATTAATATATTTTACAGATTTGTAAACTTGCGGATAAATATATATTTTTTTCATTTGTTATTTTGCAGTTGGCCCTAAGACTAGGTAGAGTAACGACCAGGCAGGTAGGCCTCATGCTTGTAGTGTATTTGACTACTGTGAAGAGTCTGGCCTTCTGAAGCCCTCCACTTCATCTGGGTGCCGAGTGTGGCTACTTGTTAGATGGTTAAAGTGTTTATTGTAGTATCGTGTAATTAATTGCATCGAAGTATCTCCTGGGCTAGTGTGGGAATCCCTAAATCGGACGGAAATACACGATACGAATGTACCGAGGAGCGTTGGTAGCGTAGTGTGTAAGATTAAAAGTTAACGTACTATTATTAAACTAACGTGCGATATCACTATCTATAATCTCTGCCCAGCCTCTGCTACAATTTTATAGTCTGTGCAAGCAGTGTTTGTTTTTTTTAACTTTTGATATGAACACATGTGATGTGATTTTAATTTTATACACTATAAATTTGTCATAAATAAAGCAATGGCTAAGTTTCATACATACTACGTACTATGTCCATTAATTGATCAGAAGAGTTTTTTAGGAGTATCTCGAAACAAAGAGGAAGAAAATGTCATCGTAACATTGGGTCGAAATGTTGTCAACAAATACAGGGTTGGTCTTACTTCGCTTTTGTGTTATTTTTAATGGATTATGGGTTTTGTACGTCGAGACAGCTAAGTTGTGTTACTTCAGCTTTCAGATCAAAAACAAATAGGCGGCTGGACGTCGAAAGACCACATAACCTCTGATGTTATATATGACAAAGAGCAAGCGGCGTACGTCGGAGTTTTCAATAAAAACACCATTAAAACATGGAAAGAAGATTCAGATAATTTGGACAAAGTAAAGAAATACAAGGTAACTTACCTATATTATAGAATTATTAATACAAGAAAATACAAAAATCTATATTATTATAGCAGAGAAGGATGAGTAAATTAATATTACATTTTAATCATTGTGTGTTCTAGTTTTCAGTCAATATTCTGAAACTATTACCTCGAAGTAATACAAGTCTAATTATATTTGAAAATGGCAACTGTGCAGCCCTAACATATGGCCTGGACAATAGAAAATCTTACGAGAATAAACTGCTTATAAAAGATTCTGAAGAGATTGTAGATGCAGCATGTTTTACAAAAAACAGTGTAGACCACATTTGTTACATTGTAAAAAATAGTAGAGGGGGTTATGAAATCGTCTACTGCCCGCTCCGAGAAGAACTGGGTGATATGGAGAAGTCAAAATTGGGAAAAGTCAAGGTGACAAGGCCCGATGATGTCTCAGTTGTGGGAAAGTTTATTTGTATTACTTCAAATAGTTACGTTGTATACTTCTTGTGTAAGTTTTACTTCTTAATTTGTTATTTTTGCCATCAATATTTAATAATTGGAATGAATAATGTTATAATGATTCATGGTCATAAGCTGTAAAAATTACAATTTGTTTCCTTGTGTTCTTCCAGGGAGCGACTCTAAAATGACGATGTATGATTTGAACCAGAAGAATTGGAAAACTGTTGGAGTAGTTCCTTGGATATGCACTGCGACCAGTGTTTCAATGGCTTGGATGGGGAAGGATCATTTGATTCTCTTTGGCAGCAATATTGATCAAGATGGGGCTATAATTGTAGCATATAATGTAATCCTGGGTGTGGGGTCCTCCAGGTATCCTATGAAAATGTATACAGAGGACGCAAAGTTGTACTGCTTCAATGACAGAATAATATTAGAGGCTTCAAATCATATTGGAATACTACCCTATTTATTGGAAACTGAAAGAAATCTGGCAAGTCTGTTAGGGTCCCATGAAATTATTCAAGATGATTGTACAGAAATAGCTGACTGGGGAACACCTACAACCCCTTTGTACAAGGTCAAAGATGATGTAAAAGATTTACTTAAGTTAGGTCTGACCGAAAGGAATATATGCTCTCAAGTTATTCCGCCATTACTGGAAAAAAATGATTTCAGACAAGTATATAGAAGCATTAAAGATTTCAAAGACGTACCTGAATCGGTTTTAGTTATGTTACTTAACTACACAATCAAAATGGTGAACCCGAATGCTGTTGACATAACAAACGAAGAATTCGTAAAACTATGTTGTTGCAACTATGAGTCAAAGAAGGAGACGATAATGAACAAAGCAAAGTTTGAGTTACTGAATTATATTTTCGAGATCCCTTTCAGCGATGCTTTACTGATACCCTACCTGAGGAATGGTTTAGCGTTAGATGATGCATTATTTCTCATGTGCTACATTTCATACCTTCTGATAGATTCAGACAAGAAAATGGATATGGACTATGAGAGCAAACTGTTTGACTGGGCCACGCTACTCCTAGATTCATTTTACCAGCAGTACTTAATGACGAAAGATGAAAAAGTTACTTATGCACTGGACAAATTGCAAGATGTTGTAACAAATCTTGTTGATCAGCTCACTGCTGTTGATAATGCCTTGCCGCTTATAAATAAAATATTGTCTGGCAAGAATATTGAACAAAATGAAGAATCATTGTCATATACCATTGAATTAATGGAAATATAATATTTCTATGTATACTTTTTGTATTATTAAAAAAAAATATGATCACATTTCTCCCTACCTACAGTATCTTACCAATTGCTATTTAATTTTATTGTTATACATGTGTGTCGGGCAAGGGGCCTCCTCTTGGAGAGAACAGGTTTTAGGAGATGGCATCAATGTCAATTCAAACACAAAATTATATCTGTAGAAAGGAACAATATATACATTAGCTGAGGTATACTGGACCTCTATAACAGGAGTCCCTTACCATTAAGTAGGCAATCTGGTAGTCTTTAAAGAAGCAAAACTACATGTTATTCAATAGATTTTTTATTAGCAGCTCTAGCAAACTGAACAACCATTGGCCTTTCCTTCAGCATATACCCATTTGTTTCATTCAATGCAGTTTCTGCCAAACGTACTGAGGGAAATGTCACAAACGCTTGTCCTTTCATCCTGCCTTCTTGCATCACCCTCACGTCAAAACCTATTTCTTCTTCTTCTGAAAGATTTTCCACATATCTTTTGTATATCCTTTTCACGTCTTGTTCCGTTACTGTTTTAGCAAGGTTTTTAATATACAGTCTCATTGAAGGTTGGCCAGGATGGTAATTTTTGAATACTGGCAATATTTTCATATCACTATAAGAGATTCTGTTTTTCAATAGCTCTTTTTTGGTTACTGTGGGTTGGTCAGGCTCTACTGGCTTCTCTTCAACAACTAGTTGAGCTTCTTTCTGAAATTTACCAAGCTCTCCAATTATTTCAGGTTCTTTTATTTTCTTCCGTAACACATCTTGCGGTACAATAACTGAAATTTTCTTTGTTTCTGTTACAGGAGTGACGTGTTCAAAAATCTCATCTTGTTTTAAGTTTGATTTTGCCTTCTTCACCTTTGGCAAAGTCGCTGTAGAAAGCACAACTGCAGGGCGCTTTCGAGTCTTTGGGAGTCTTTGCTTTCTCTTCTTTATTGAACGAACAGGTTGTTTAGGTTTCTCAATCTCCTCGATTGATATTTCAGATTCCACCTCACTTAGATCTATTGTCATTACAGCAATTTCATCAGCAAAAATTTCTTTGAAGGTTTCCTTAAAAAATAGAATACTATCCTCATTTTTAGCAAAAGGAATGTTCAATGACATCTTATTCATTAAGTGTACAGTTTGAATATAGAAAGATTTCTTGTTGAAAAGGGCATAAATTATATTCATGGCTATTTCTGTGTTTATCTCTGGATATTTATATTTTAAATGTACAGGAGGTGGTCGGTACAAGTTTAAAGAAGGATTCCAAGCGTTTAGCGCCCTCAGAAATTCTTTAACTTGATTAGTAGCTATTGAAGTCTCTTTAGAATCATCTTTGTTCTCAGTAATTAATTCTTTATCGAAGGAATACTCGACTACCAATCGTCGCTTCGCTATTTCGAGTTGATGAAGACGCATAAGAGAAGCCTTCGCTTTTTCAACGTCAGGGAATGAAGCAAATACATAGTTACGTTTAACAGGTGTTTCCCATACTTTCTCAGCTCCAAAATGCTTAAGCAACTGCTGCTTGTCTTGGAAAGATAAAGATTGAGGAAGATGTCTAATTATTAACACTTTGGACATGACTAAATTGCGTTGAGTTTGGGTGAAAACTGAGATATTTTTACTTTAGTAATCACGTAATAACACCTTTTTTGAAGTTTTTTATAATACTCTACTCATAGATCGACCATCAATACAAAATAAACAATAAATTAATCAAAACAAACACCACAGACTACCTTATACCGACATGAAAACACATCAATTTACAGCTGATTGACATAGTCCAAAAACTACAGTTCCATTACTATTCTGTACAGATTATATAAATTATATATATATTATTGATTAATTATTATATAAATTGTGATAAGAGCTTGTCAGCTGTCAACTATTATAAAAGTATTTTTTCATGTTTTAGTAACTATATATACCTAGATAGTTAATTTTTTTCTGCGTGTCAGTATTTATTATTAAACATTCGCGTGTTCGTTACGACAGAAAACTTACTTTTTAGCCTCTGTCATTATGACATTAGGTATCCGCAAATAAGATTTTCTATAAGAAAATATTGGATTGGAATGGACACATAGATTATTGATAAGTATATTATACTGGAGAAATCGAAAAGCCGGCAATTAAAATCTCAACACTAATACAGTAGTGTTTATATTCTCTATGAAATACTAATATAAAAGATACTCCTTCAGACCGGCAAGTTTTATAAATGTTCGACGAGAATCCTACATTTCTGGTTTTGCGATGTGATTTCCAATTGAGCCACTATTCAGTGCTTGGGTTACAAATAACATAATTTTTAATAATAATGGCAGATTCCCCTAAAAAAACCGTGAAAGTTGTAGTGTTAGGAGATATCGGTAGGAGTCCACGTATGCAGTATCATGCGTTATCCCTAGCGAGCAACGGACTTAAAGTGGATATTGTGAGCTATATGGACACTGTTCCTTTGAATGAAGTAATTAAAAATTCTGATATAACGATACACAAGTTGCATCCCTTAAAATTTGAAAAGGCTCCAAAGATAATTCAATACTTTGCAAAAGCCTTGTGGCAGGCCGTAAGTCTGTTATTTACTTTGTTTTTGAGTGGGAAATGCGACTACCTTCTTTGCCAGAACGCGCCAGCTATTCCCACTTTGCCAGTCTGCCGTTTTTACTGCTTAGTTACTAAATCAAGGTTCATTATTGACTTCCACAACTATGCATACTCTATAATGGCGTTGTCACTGCCTCCTGACCATCTGTTATTGAAAGTGGCTACATGGATCGAGAAATACTTTGCGCAGTCCTCAGATAACAATTTGTGTGTCACATGCGCTATGAAGGAAGACTTGATACAAAACTGGAATGTAGTGTAAGATTTTTTAACCAAATATTACTACAAGTGTAATATAGTGTTGTAGTCAATTTGCCATAGTGGATCTATGTAAACTTTATAGTAATATTTTATATGATGATATTTACTACAAAGGTAATTCATAAAATACAAATGGATTCAAGTAATCAAAGTGCATTTAAAAAAAAGTAGTTTCCAATAGTAATGAAGAATAACTTACAATGTGATAGTTAGGAATACATTACTTTGATGGTGGAAGTCTTATGATGATGAAATGGTACAGCACCCCTACACCTATTTCTGCTGTAAAGCAGCAGTGTAAGTACTACTGTGCTTGGGTTTGAAGCATGTTTCTAAGCTGAAGACACTGGACAGGAGGCATTCCTACTTAGTAGTACTCCTGAGAGTAGCAACACATCCACATTCAACCTCAGATAGGACTTCTGTCCTAGTTGACGTTTGATGTGGAGGTCCATGAACTGCAGTGGACATTCAGGATCAGGTGGCCTGCATGCTTGTTTGCTATTTTGGTAATATCAAAAAAAAATAAAGATGCAAAGAATTTATAAATTCTTAAAATTCATAAATACAAGAATTATTCATGAAAATGTAAAGTGTAGGTAAAATTGTTATGCAGCTTGTTCCCATTTTTTTAAAATGATTATCTTGTATTTATTTGCTTAAAACTAATTTTATGCTTTGTTGTTTACTGCTGATTAATTTCAATTGTATGTTATACAAAAAATTTCAGAGCCACAGTTTTATATGACAAGGCCCCTAAAATATTCCATCCAACAACACTACAAGAAAAGCATGATTGGTTTGTCAAACTTGGTGAACAATATCCTGAGTTCAGGCACTTGGGACGTCAACAGCTGAATGAACCTCCCGGAGATAGCATTAAAACAGCCATAACTGAGATCCTAGGCAATGAGGTGACGCTGAGAGTTGACAGGCCTGGATTGCTGTTCAGCAGCACGAGCTGGACGCCTGATGAAGATTTCAGTATTTTGATGGAAGCTTTACAAAGTTTGTATAGTTTAAAATATAACCATTAGGTCTTTATGAGTATTGTAGCATAGAAAATGAGTGCCACAAGTTTATGCTACTAAGTATCTTAATTCAGTGAGGTTTAAAAGTGCTCCTAGTTGAGACATACCACTGCTGGGCATGAGCCTCCATTCATGAAAAGTGCTTAGATCATATGCCTTGATGAGTCTTGTAATGAATTTGATACACCATGATAACCTTTTTCTCCTGGAAAGCAGGATTAGTTAGTTAGTGCCATTGTAAATGCAGTAAAAAGCATAATATTAACAAACCGTAAATATGTCTGCCAATCCGCACTTGGCCAGCGTGGTGGACTATGGCCTAAACTCTCATCTCTGAGAGAAGACCCGTGCTCAGCAGTGGGAAAATAATGGGTTGATGGTGATGACACATATGTATTATCTAAGTTATGCAATAGTCCTAATCATTTCAGCCTATGAAATAACATATGAACTCACCAAGAAGTTGCCAAAATTGATATGCATACTCACCGGCAAGGGGCCTATGAAGGAGTACTACTCGAACCAAATAGCTGGGAAGAAGTGGCAGTATGTGACAGTCATCACTCCATGGTTGGAAGCTGGAGACTACCCCAAGATGGTGGCCAGCGCAGACCTTGGTGTATGTCTCCACACCAGCTCATCTGGGTTGGATTTACCCATGAAGGTTGTTGACATGTTTGGTGCTGGATTGCCAGTTTGCGCTTGTCATTTTAAATGGTAAGCCTATTTTATTTACACATTCAAAACTTCCATTTTATCATAAGGATGGTGGTAGACTTATGTCGAAGGTTTGTCTGCAGCAGCGTCACAGTTGCACCTACTTCTGATGCAAAACTGCAGTGCGAGAACTGCTGCATTCTATTTCGAATGGTATGGTTAGGCAGCACACTTGATAATACAAACTTGTATTTTATTTGCTAAACCTAAGCAAACAGGCAGACAGCCCACCTGATGGTAAGTGGTCAACATCGCCTCTAGGCACCACCAACATCAGAGGAGCTGATGTGAGCTGAGCAGTGGTTGGACCTATGATACTCATAACAGGCAATAATGGCGGTAGAGTCTTATGTCGGAGGCACGCCTGCGTTGGGACCACCCGTACACCTATTTCTGCCGTAAAGCAGCAGTGTGAGAACTGCTGTGTTTTGGTTAGGCAGAAGACACTGGACAAAAAGCATTCTAACTTAGTCCTCATTAGTAGCAGCCCATCCACATACATTTGATGTGGATGTTCATGGGCTGCAGTGAATACACAGATATAGGTGCAGCTTAGATACTCGCCCGTGAGCTTTCGACACAAGACTACTACTGTCAAATATAACACCTATTTCAAGAGTTTCACGTATTCTGGACAATATGCCTGTGTGCAAAATACTACATTCCAAGTGGGAGTCTAGGCATATGATCAGTCAAGATTAAACTTGTGCCATACTTGTATATGACTTGTGTGGCACCCTGGTCAACGTGTAGTTTGCCTTTCGGTGGGTACTGGGTTAGATTCCGAGCTGGGCAGAAATTTGAGTGATGAATTTAGATTTCTGTTT
>DWKW01003410.1:0-10045 GCA_018250115.1 Doberes anticus
TAACCTTGAAACCCGCCTAAACAGAATGCTCAATTAAGTGTAACCGCTCGAATAGAGTGCAATTTCACACACGAAGGCACGAGGCCCATGCACCTAACTGTAAATGCACCGGACCAATAAAATAAAGCAAATAAAATATAATTGTTTACCTGTCAACTTTTTTTTCGCCGATGAAACATTTTAAGTCATCATTGACATCCTCGACGAAATTGTCGTCTGCTAGGTTCAGGAACCGTTCAACCGTTTTGGCACCCAGCTTGACGGCAGTCGCTCGTTTCGTAAAAATAAAATAAACACTTCCAGTTCACGTGTCCAGGGGGAAACTATCGGCCTTCCATTTTCAGCTTTTCATCGCGGACCGACGACCACCAGCACCATCACAAACACGCACATCTCACACAAACAAACCTGCCACAGACTATCCATCCATCTATTAAAGAAAACCGGTATATTGGAATCGATAAAAGATTTAAAATAAATCGATAACGAATGAAACTGTTTTTATTGTGAAAAAAACGAATATTTTATAATAATAATGATAATTTTTATTTCGGATCCATAATTCATCCATATTACATTATGTTAGTAACAATTTTCCTTATAAACTACGTTAGCATCATTAGTGTATCACGAATGAAATTTAAAAGTATTTCTTAACTATTTACGGAATCTACAATGTACAGAATAAAATTATTATTATTATCTTTGTAGCGTCCAGCTACAAATGGGTAAGAGGATACTATTATTTTGTTTAAATGTTGTCCAGCAACTTAATATTTTATTCAGAATTATAGTAAACTAATAATACAGAAATATAATGATACAGTACTTTTCAACAGCACGATTGGCTTTCTAAAATAGCTGCTTTACTTTATACAAGCTACCCAGAGCTCAATTACCACTACCAGCACTTTAACGTTCAAGCTGAATGCAAAGATATAGTGTTAATAAAACATTAAATCAGCATGCTGATCTGCCGACCGGAGTCCTGTGTTTGATTCCTAGCCTAGGATGCAGAAATTTAAATGAATTTTGTGCTTGGTTTGGCTTTTTGGGCTGTATAAGTTCATCACGCTCGAGATACAGGGAATCTTAGCGTAGGCCGATAAATGTGAAATGCCATTTATGTTATCTGTGAAAGTATTTTTTTTCTTTACCTAGACATTAAACTCTATTATTTTTATTAAACTTGCGGGTTAATAATAAATAAAACAATACCAAATGTAATTAAATAATATTACATAAAATTTGTCATTTAATAATTTTAAATTAATTTACTTAAATAATTAAATTAAATAATCTATATTTTCCATTCATTCATTACCAATCATAAACGGGTACCTCTGTGAAACAATAAGCATAAATGTCATACTAAACTCGATTTTTTAAATCAGATAGACCACGACAGCACTAACGAATACAAAATGAAGAATTTACTTTTGTATTCATTACATACAATTTTTTTTAATATGGTAATTAAGAGTAAAGTATGATATTATTTTTACGATCAAATACGTATCAAATCTATCTACGATATTAAAAATTCGAGTATAGAAAAAAATTCTAACACATTTTCTGTCAAATACATAAAAATTAAACAAATCAACTAAAATAACTAAAAATACAAGTGCTTCAAAGATTCTTGAATAAAATTTACAAGAAGCAATAAGCATCTTTATTTAACAAAAGGTACAGAAATAAAATGAATTGTGCGTAAACTTAACGATTCATGAAAATAAACTTAAAGCTTCAAATGAAAATGAAAACGTTAATTACATCTAACAGTATAAAACCTAGCTTATCTTTGTCTGTTGCAGTAACTATTTCGATGTAATACCACAATGACGAAACTGCTTTCAAGTCTCAAATAAAATACTATGCATTTTAAAATTCTACGACTTGAAATATCCGTTCGTTATTGGTATGATTTATTTGAATTAGTGAGACTTCTTTGTTTAGGATCAATAGCCCATAAACATTAAATAGAAATATAATAATTGAGCAAATAAAACTGAACTCATGGAGTTTAGAAATGAGGATATCTGTTACATTACTCACATTTAGAGACTGAAAGAAGTAACAGTTATAATACAGACTAACTAAACTAAATAAAATATTTGAATTTCTTAAATGCTTATGGGCTACTTCATTATTCGTACCTATTTACATACTTAACCATGGTAAGTAATATGAATGAATAATATATTAATATCTATGATGGCGTGACTACTTTGTGATATTACTATGTACAAGAAACGCTAAATCACTGTGGACATTCCTTTACACAGCGATAGCATGGTTATTAAATAAACGATATAATTATTTATACAATGTCATATAACTAAATTGTACATACACTATTTCATCATGGTTAAGACAGATGGAACTTACGATATCGATAATACTTGTTTATTAAAATCGATATCGCTAAATACCGGTTATTCTAAGCTGTGTAGTACTAATATGTTAATTACAAATCAATTTTAGGCCTATATTGCAGTCTCAACGGCGGGTCGCGAAATCGCCATCGTGTCACATATACGAATTTAAGAGTGTGGTCTTTGCCCAGTAGTTCATCATTGCATAGAATATCAATCTGGAATAAAAAAGAAAAAATACTGTTTGTAATAATTTGCATTAAATGAACTATGTAGGTATACTTGTTACACGTTATCATTGGCTGACTGTCAACACACAACCCAAACTGGTAAACCTAGAGGTTTGCAATTTTAATAAGTATTCCTTGAGTGCCTTAAGCTGGTAAGGGTGCTATATGCAGGAATTAAAAAAAATCCATTCTATTAAGAATTATCCATTCTATTAATGTATTAACTTTAACGAGTTACAATGATACTTTATAGATAAATGCACTTTTCAAAAGAAATAAAATAATACATGTATATCATTATTTATTAACATTCATATCCTAACTGGGTGAACAGGAAGAACAGAAAATATGATGCCCTCCTTTTGAGGTGTTGCTTACTCTCTTTAGCTCTCTGATGAAAAAATAGATGACATGAATAACTTGTTCAACTGAGCCGGTTATAACTTTGACCAAGTGGTCACAGGTAGGCTAAGATAGCATATAACCAGTTTCAAGATTAATGTTGATTTTTGGGATGACTTGTATAATGTAAATACCTTATCAACCCATTATTGTATCACCACTGCACTCAGGTCTCCTCTAAGGGATAAGGAGCCGTTCAAGTATTACATAAGCAGGTTTATTACAATTATTTACCCCCCCATACCCCTTGTCAGCAAAAGTAAGCAAAGCTCTTTCACATGCCTACATAAACATTGTTATATGCATTTTTCTTTTAATGTATTCTGTTTTTTTGTTATTGTTTCATGAGCAGCAGTTATAATTCTAGAAATAAGAAAATCGATTTAGGATAGAACTTTACCGCATATAATATTAATTTTAACAAAATTTATTGACACTGTATTCAACATAGAGTAAGGTACATGCTGGCCGAGTGCGGATTGGCGGAGTTCACATGCCTTTGAGAACGTTATGGCGAACTCTCAGCGATGCAGGTTTCCTCACGATGTTTTCCTTCAACATTAAAGCGAGTGATAAATTATTCATAATACGCACATAATTTCGAAAATTTTGAATAAATAATATTTCAAGAAATAGAGGTGCTGCTTACATAATACTTGTTGAGTATACTGCTTACATAATACTTGAACGGCCCCTAAGCAGGTTTAAGCTGTAATCCAACATGCTGGCCAAGTGCAGTGGCGAACTTCACATGCGTTTCAGACCGTTATAGATAACTTTCAGGTATGCAAGTCTATGAAGAACGTTTTACTTCACTGTTAAATAAGTGTTAATTGATTTTTAACTTTAAATACTCAAGTTTAATATTTCTGTACAAATATACCTTCAAATCGTAAACGGTCATAATTTAAGGAAAAAACTCACTTCTCTATACTTCTCCATTCCATTCAATACTTTCTTAGCTACAAATTTCTTGAGGTGCGTTATGGTCGCCTGCGCCGAGCACCTGATGAAGCTTCGCTTTAAAGTCCGCAGGGAAGTTGATATGCATTCCAAGCATACATTCACCTGGAATAATGAAGACTAATTATGAGACACATTCGACTAGGTAAATTAATCGTATACAAGTTAGCAATGGAATATTTAAAAAAAATATGTGTCATTAAAATCTTGAAGATTTTTTTTACGTTAATAAAATAGCAAACGAGCATGCAGGCCACATGATGTTAAGTGTTCACTGCAGCCCATGGACATCCACATCAAAACTCAACTAGGACGAAAGTCCTATCTGATGTCAGTTGGTGCGTTGCTACTGTTGAGGACTAAGTTGGAATGCCTCTCGTCTAGTGTTGTCTGACCACACCCTTCTAACAGAAACACAGCTATGCTCACACTGCACAATGCTTTATGGCAGAAATATGTGTAGAGATAAGACTCAGGGCCCTACTAAACATCAAGAGGATAACCAACCTGCTCATCTTTCCGATGACAATCTGAGTTATCCTGCTGTTCAGGCTCATCACCACCTCCAGGTTTATCTCCCGCCAGAGCTGCATCTTTGGGACAGGGCAGGCCTCTCGCTCTGTAGAAATCTCTTTCCCGTTTCAATTCATCTGAAAATGTGAGTAGGAATATAATAATGTCAACAGTTGAAGAAGACAGTTGCTTACCCCAATGGCGTGAGTTTATGTACATAGATATGTATGTGAGTATGGATGTAACAATAAAAACTATTAATCTCCCACTGCCCGGCCGTTATCTCTATCCACAGGTAATTGTACAGGCATAGCATACGAGCATGCAGGCCACCTGTTAACTGGTTACTACAGCCCATATACCAGCCATGTTTAAGGCCTATTTAAGGACATATGCTGATGCATTGCTACCCCTGAATTGGTATGCGTCCTGTTCAGTGTATTCGGCCTGGTCACACATTATGGTAGAAATAGGTGCAGTGTTGGAGCAGCAGCAGGTGAACCTTCTACATAAGACTCTAAAACTATAAATTTACCATTATCTGCTTTATATATTATAAATGATATCAAATGCTCACTGTGCTCTCAGATGCAAAGAAATACATTTGAAATTTTAGCACTAGTGGCCATACAACCAACCAACCAATTTAGATGCTATTAGAGCCTCATGTGAAAAGCTGCCTGTGGCGGCACCACAACCTATTTCTGCCATAAAGCGGCAGTGTGCAAACTGCTGTTTCGGTTTAAATGGTGTGGTTAGGTAGAAGACATTGGAACTTAGTCCTCAGGAGTAGCATCCACATACAACTTCAGATGTGGATGGTCATGGGCTGCAGTGACCACTTAACATCAGGGGGCCTGCATGCTTATTTGCTATTCCATAAAAATAAAAAAATAATAAAAAAACCTTCGATTGAATCCACTGTCACTTATGTAGATATCAAAATTTAATAGAACCGCATTACAATATCTACTCACTGTCCTGCAGATCGGGAACCAGCTTATAAACAATGTCCTGCATGGTGCGGTCGAAGCTTATGTACTGCAACGGATGGGACTGATGTATCACTATATTGCATGTTGGACATGTGTTGTTTTCCTCAAGGTGCTTCACTAGGCAGCTTTTACAGACTGTAACAGATTTTTTGTACGACTTTACAAATGAGGCTGAACACATCAACTAAACATTTCATGTTTTCTTCCTTTGTACTTTAGAAATGAGTTTGACTTCATATTTTGTCTTGGTCTTGAGGGCTCGGTTCAATGCCCGACCTAGATGTAAACATATTTGATGTGTTCAATATCTAAATATCTTACTACTTCTGTCTGTGTTGTGATATGTTTGATAAATTAAAAGTAATAATAAATTAAATATTTATTTCAGTGTAGGTTGCTTTTACGTCAAGTAGATAGCGTTTTTAATCAATCACAGTTATGACATCTACATATCGAGGTATATAAAAACCTTTTGTGTCAGTGAAATTGTTTACAATATTCTTTCAATTTTTAATGTACAAACTGTTTTTGTAATGCAGTAGGTAAGCATGGACATTTACAAAGAAGGAAGATAACCATTTTATGAGTGAAAGAGATCTGACTGGAAAATTATGTGCTGCTGAAGTATTGAGCTTCAGATTGTACGAATGAGGTTAGACCCTTTTCTATTTTTACCAGTTGATTTACGTTTTTGTCGATACAAAAATTTTATAGGGTAATAAGCTATGGTTCAGGACATACAATAGGGCATACAAATGCATCAAAATGTTAACAATCAGGAATACTAACACGTATGTAGACACTCGGTCACTGTAGTCGCGTCGATAAAGTACCCGCGGCAAATCTTGCAAGTAATGTGGCTGTTTAGTGTTTTCAACTTTATTCTCCTTTCCATGGTCATCCTAAGATAACTGGTGTGCCTAAACCATGAGTTAAGAAATAATAATCTACAGGAAAACAAAATAAAATTGGAACATAAACGTAACACGAAATCACAATCAGCAAAACTGCCAAACAGACAGATAAAATAATTATTCATCATTCATCAAAATGATGCGTGCGTTCTGCTTAGCGCAAAGCAATCGTTTAACGTTATACAAATTTTGATACGAAAGTTACAATCGACATCATAATGTATAAGAAATAAATAATAGAAGTTTTTGTAATATTTGTTATAATAAATTTCCATTTTAAATATTATTAAATATTAGGATTTCTTTAAGAAAACCTTTTTCGCGTAGCAATTTTACACTTGTAAAAACGAAACGTTTTTTAATGATGTTCTTGTATACTTAAACCTTTGCAAATTCTGATGAAATAAATCGACTTATTATTATTCGATTCAATATTTATAGATATTCGAATATAATGCTTAATTAAAATGAAATAATTACTAATGAATTTTTTTAGTTTGTTGTGGATTCTTGATACTAAATTATACAAAAATTACTGAACTGATTTCCCTATAATTATTATAAATAAAAATAAAAGAAAAAGTACCTAGTGAAAAAGTTTAAAATCCCTATTACAGGAAGAATGTAAAAATTTGTGCGAATAATAAATTACACGCATCGAGATTAGAAAATTTTATTTAAATATATAAAATAAACTTTGTTCAACTTTATAGCACTTTAGATAAAGGTCAACTCTTTGTATTATCCGTATTTAAAAATTCGTGAGATCAATAAAAAATGTATTTATTACCTACTTAGCAGAGTTGGCCAGGGACAATGTCGCGGGTGTATATAAATCATAGAATTTGTAACCATTCAATATTTTCTACAGCTATCGCTTTGTTTTGAGCTATGTCTGGCATCTTAATTTTGCTTTTTCACAGTAGCATTTATTTTGGCGTAAGATAATAAAGGCGAGATTTTGAGGTGACTTTCATCTAGGTTTACGTTTGAATGACACTAAATTCGTATACAATGACGCAAAAATCATGTTTTATTATCTTTACCTTATATATTTAGTTAAGGTCAGTGACAAGTTTAACAGAGAAACAAAAATGATTAGTGTTTTATAGTTTAATTCAGACACATTTTCACAAATTGAATACTTGGAGCAAAAACACACATTAAATAACTAATATTTTAATGGTAACTTAAACTAGGTAAAATATTAATTAATCAAAACACAATAAATATTCCTTAATAAAAATTAGTATATACATCAAATTATTATTTATGACAAAGAAAATCGCAATCAAGTCGTGCAAGGCACTTTTAAATAACACACTAAAAAGAACGAGTATTGTTTTTTGAGACTTCCAGCTCCCAAGCAACTAAACAAAGATTTTTGTTGTTGTATATTATTTTTATATTAAAAATTACCAAATACATCTGAGGTAGGTCAACACTGTATGTAGTATATAATTTATCTACGCAAAGATTCAATCTTATTGGTCCGCACTTAAAACGCTATATTAAAAAAAAATCTATTATTATTGGTATGAGCCATACGTATATCCAATTCAAATAATTTATTAAGGCAAATGGCTGTATATAAGACTGTATTCACTATTCGTATGTATCGGTAAAAACTATAAAATGGCACTTCACTAAGTTCCTTCGCACTTGACGTTCTCAGTGACATCTGTCGGCATTTTAGGTTCTAAAAAATCGAAAACCCGTCTGCCTTGTGGCAAGACAACCTTATATTGGTCTGAAGTTGGCACGGGTACGTTTGGTTTAGCGTGATCTCTTCTAAAATGTCGGCTTAAGTGGCTCGTTTGTGAGAATTTCCTTCCACATATCTTGCACTGATAGTTTTTCTCGCCGGTGTGCACTACTTTGTGTTGTTTTAAGGCAGACGAAGTGTAGAAGGTCTTGCCACACTCGCAGTGGTAGTCTCGTTGGCCTTTGTGCCGTTTTACATGAACATTGTAGGCACTGCATGTGACGAAACCTCTGTGACACTCTTTACATTTATACCTGTGTAAATAAAAATGTTTTATAACAAGTTCGGCATAAGACACTGAACAGGAGGCATTACAGACTAGTCCTTATCAGTAGCAACGCATCCACGTACGACCCCAGACCACGTAATAGTTGTTAATATCAATTATTTATTTAATTAAAGGAGTAACAAGCAAGCATGTATGCCACCTAATCGTAAGTGTTCAATGTGGGCTACATTAAATTTATGGACATCAGCAACCAACCCCAAATAAAACCAAAGTCAGGATTCAGTCAGAGTATGAAGCAAGTAGGAAAATTAGAATATCACATCATGTCCGGTGAAAGCTGCCTAACCTTCCCTTCAAACCGAAATACAGTAATGCAAGCAGTGCCAGAATACATTAAGACAGAAATAGTCGCGGCGATGTTACAATGGAATCGGTGTCTTCAACACGATCTACGACCATAAAATAACTGATTTCGTATGGCAAAAATACACCTAACTGAATTTCAGTGGTTAATTGAAAGTAACTAATGATGTAGTGAACATCACAAAACAAAACGGTATAGGTAGATACACCCTCACCTGACCTCCTTGTTGTGTATCCGTATATGGATGGACAGGTTGCCAGATGTGGCAAAGGTCTTGGCACACAAATGGCAAGCGTAAGGCTTTTCCCCGTTGTGAATCCGTTGATGCACTCGCAGGTCTGCTTTTATCGGGAACCCTAGAATATTATTAGATGGTCAAAGGGGTAAGTTTGTTGCAACATCGTGTATATCGTTAGGGAGTCCCTCTTCTTCTCCGAATATCATCAGCATCATAAACCACTTGTGCCACTGCTGAGCATGGGTATTATCTCAGAGATGAGAGTTCAGACCATAGACCACCAAGCTGGCCAAGCGCGAGTTTGAGAACGTTATGGAGAACTCTCAGGTATGCAGGTCTCCTCACGATGTTTTCCTTCACCGTTAATGCGAGTGATAATTAATTAATAATACGCACATAATTTCGATAACTTTGAAAATAATTTTCTAGAAAATAGAGGTGAGTGCGTCGAGATGCTTAACCACTAGGCTATCACTCACTCTAAAAGATAACTTACTGCCAATAAAAATATGGCAGTGTAGGTTTTAACCAGAGAAAAGTAGTTGTTAAGAAACGGTTCAGATAAAACTAGTTTGAACAGGAAAAAACCAGTTCCCACTTAAAATTAATTTCAGTAACGGACTATTTGCTAGGTGTCACCTACATAGATTTCAATCAAAACCAAATTACCCTTCCCACACTCTTGACACAAGTAGCTCTTCTCCCCCATGTGTCTCTTCATGTGAATCGAGAGCTGCGCGCTTTGGACGAAGTTCTTGAAACATATATCACAGCTGTAAAGTTTTTCACCTGGAATTTAATTCAAACGTAACAGTGAATCAAGTTTTGAAGATGACTGCATATGAATTCTGCAAATTATTGCGAACATTAAATAAATAACGTTTCACATTCGTATCCCCGCAGTAGGGTTTAACCTGTGTCGCGGGTGCCATGGACACACTTGTTGTGTGTCCATGGCACCCGCGCGACATGGCACCCGCACACACACCCAGACCAGGTACAGAAATCTAAATTCATCATTCAAATTTCTGCCCCGCTGGGAATCGAACCCAGG
>DWKW01003411.1:0-10044 GCA_018250115.1 Doberes anticus
ATCTAGATATCCATTTTGATAGTTTACCTAAATTTATTACAAAATTGAAAAATGTTGACGCACCTTAAAGTAATATAAAATCTCGAAATTTCATTTTTTAATCACTGTTGTTTTGAATATATTATAACTTTTTTATTGGTGATATATTCTATAACTTTTTATATGTAAAACATGGTTGTGTATAGACTATTTAAATGCATGTTGTGGTTACCTATTACTGTAAGACCAGTTAACCTGGTATCAACTCTGTGCATGTTATTTTCCAAATGATATTGTATGCTGTGTCTTACGTTGGTGATCCAATAAATAAATAAATAAAAATAAACTGCACTAAATAAAGTGCCTACACGAAATAAACGAAACTCTCATATATTTCTTATTATAATTTAAGTATAGCAACTAAATTTATCCCGCCAATATAAATATAAATTAAAATCATTCTGTAGGTCTCCTAGTTTTTACACATTACTACAACTACAACTTGACTTGACTCATTCACATTCGGTCCGTCGAAGTCAATGTTGCTTGACATTGAGACATGAAAACCCAGTTTGAGTTCGCAAACGACGGTTACATAAATGCGCACGGTTAACGCAAGTGACGAGGCTAGGTCGCAGATGGTGCAGGCAATTCGTGTTTCTGCCGCTGCGCCGTCGGCCGCACGCACGCGAACCAGACTTCGCGATAAACAATACTAAACTCGCGTATTAATCATAACAATAGACGTAAACATTAACCGCTGGTCTATAGTTTCAAACATTTTATGCCCGCCTTGCACATAATGCGGTCGTTATTAATCTGAGAGTCATAAAAATCATCCTGATTAAGCCGTCGGTCGGTAAAAATTCGTTTTTTAAAAAAGGCAGTGTATACTTACACAGCATTATATAGGGCAGCGATAATGATACTCCATCGATAAGAAATCGCCGACTCTCGTCAAAATCTCCCACAGTTTCGTAGTGTGTATTGTGCTTGTTATCTCAAATTCGAGTGATACCTAGTTTCATCAGTGTGGAATTTGGAAAAATGTTTTAAACAAAAAGAAAATTGAATAATTCTTCTACGACTACTCGATAGGCGTGGTAACAAATATATTGGGGAAAATGATAAAATGCTCTAGGAAAAGTGTTTCGCTGTCGGATTTGTGGGTATCTTCGCATGAGAAGATAAGTGACTTTTTTGTGTCATCATGGCAACGTGGAGATTCTCCAGTGCCACTCTTAGTCTTCCGGCTGGTGCTAGCAGCGATAGCAGTGGGCATCTTCGTGTGGTCGCTGTACTCCGGGGCCAGCCCCTACTGGTTAATATATCTTACAAACTGGGGCCTTCTGCTTGTGGTCCTGATAACTCTCAGCGGTTTACTTGTGTCATATGTAGCACTTTGCAGCAAATTGCCTGGTTTGTATTGTACTGATTATATTTATTTGGAAGCATTTTAAAAGGTACACATAGAAGCAACAAATACATTATGATCTTTTTTCAAAGGTAGAGTTAGTAGAGCAAAACTTACAATTTATTTAATTTTTGCATTTAATATTGCCTTGTGACGCCATCGTTCGGTGTATTAATGTATAGTTCAAATTTACTAAGAAAAAATCTCATAAACTTTTGCTAAATACGTAGGACATGTTAACCTATGATCCCAGGTTCTAGTAATAAAATAATAATTTTAATTGTTAATAGCACTCCTTTAAATTTCCAATTTGCCCAATTTTCCAATTCCGATATGGAATATGGACCATGATTTTAAAACTGTACCGATAAAGACGAAATGTTATGTTTAAAGTGCGCCTTGTAGGTACAGCACCTTTGTTGCAGTCATGTGTTTCGGTCCGACGAGTGTATAGGTGTCGCTGTACGGTACGATTGGTCATATGGTCTGTCGATTGCCCTTTTATTTTCAAATGTTCTGGTCACTCGTTCTATCTGCCTCATAATTAAACTTCATTTAATCGTTGATACTCACTTAAAAAGCCTCTTTACAAGGCAATCTGTTGCTTCCAATAGAGTTTTCGTGGTAAAATTAATGCGAAATTTGAATACTATTCGTTACTTCTTCTTAGGACTAAATTGAAACGCCTCTTTTCCAGAGTTATCTACCAAACTATAGCATTGATAGCTTGCCTTACAGCAGATAAAGTTGCAAAAAATATTAAAACAGATTTTAAAAAGGGTACAAGTTCGCGAACATAACATGGCGTAGAAGTTGTTAATATTTTATAACTGTGGAATTAGTTGATAGCAGATATAGATAGGAATAGTCAACAGGTAGGCTTATGTTAGGTAATAATAGACATTTATCTACACCAAAAAGTCTTATTCTGAAAAGACAGAATTAATATTAAGAATCTAGCAATATTAAAAGCACTAACAGAGAATAAAAGTTATGTAAAAGAACGTAAGAAGGTAAGCAATCTTTTAAACAAATTGACTTATACATACATTATACTCGCTGCTTAGCAACAACTGGTTTTTAACTAAATGTTGCAAGCGAATGCAATATCTTACATAATACATCAGCCTTAAGATTTACCTATAACAAAACAAAGCGCACTGCACACTACATACGAACGAGGGGCACAAATATACCTATCACACAGATTTCGACACAATTTTCGTAAGATGTCAACGGGCTATATCGACATCGATGCAAGGTTTCATAATTTATTTTGCAAGCTACAATCCGTTGTCGAACCTCTTCCGACATAGCGGAATATTATGTAGGAAGGGGTACGCTATACACTAGTTAGTATAGTATTTTAAATAATTGGACACTGTAGAAAACTATAACAGAGAAACTATTTGGTGTATTTATTGTCAAGCGTGAATATTCGAGTAGTAACATAAGATTGTGTGAATTATAATTTTACGTCAACACTCATGTCGGTATAATTTCATCGTATTTCATTTCATTTTCATCGGTTTTTTGTTTACAATTTAACAAAAAATATCGGCTAGGTCGGAAAAACCAAAGGACGAAGCCGTATTACGATGAAGGAATTCTCGCGTGTGGGGAAGTACGTCGCCATCTATCCGCTTTTATAATTTGTCGTACAGATGAAATCGAGATAATAGACTATTGTTAGGATTATGTGAAATAAAAATAATTATTGCGTATGGTTAGTAAATATTAGAAAAAGTCTTCTTACGATGTTGTATTGTGGCAGAAATCACATGAGGCCATAATGGGTCCCATCAGACCAGAAAAGTAGCTTAGGTATCCACATTCGTAGCGTCACTAAAATTATACTTGCTGAATTAAATAGCAGTTTTAGTCGTTATTTATAGCTTTAGGATTCATGCAATTAAAGACGATAGCGTATAATGATAGGATGATCTCCTATAAAAACAAGATAATGCCAATACAATTACACGGAACAAAGAAACTCTTCATGACCAATTTTCCTTCATCACGAAAGGTTTAATTTAAAAAAATAAACAAATTAGAGCTGCTACAATGTAAGTTACGCAAATTTCGAATTTGACAAAATCACTCTACCTGTAATGCGGATATTGTATCTAAAAATGGAATCATAATAAAAACTTGTACCTAACTAGGAAGGTTGACCAATTGCTTGTTGATCCATTCATTAGATTAATACAAGACCATGCACCGAGCTTAAAACACGTTTATTAAAAAATTAATACTAAATTTTTATTTAAAAAAAAATACGTTGTCAAATAAATACCTTGCACGCCAACACTTAAACTCAGGTCGTTCTCATAGTAGGTACCTAGTATCAAGTGTCACTACAGCCTCTTCCGCTTTACTGGGTTTAACATACTTAAAACTAGAGATAGAGATATAAGTTTATTCAGTCGCTTTTTAACAAGTAAAGGGCCGTGTGGAATTTACTGCAGGTTTCCAAAAGTTGTGTAAAGCGACCAAAGATTCTCTGCGAATAAGTTGCAGACAAGTGTACAAATATTGACTAACAGATTTATAGTTCAACATTTTTTTACCTGCCCCTAGAAATACTTTTAATTTTTTTTATGTTCGGTTTACTCTTAAAACGAAAGAAGATTTAATTACTGATTCATCATTAAACGTTAGGTTAAATGTGTTGCACAAGGATGTTTATAAATCTTCATCACAGATAACTAATGCATTTTACAAATGACTTCTGATTTTGCAGATGTGGGAGAGCTACCATGGTACATCAGCATGTACTGGATATTCTACAACGTCGGTGTACCAGTTGCCATCATGATTACTGCTCTTTACTGGATTCTACTATATGATCCAGGTAATTCTACGCTCTCTCTCTTCCCTATACTCAACCACTTAAACAACCCAATCATTATTTGTTTATTTATACAACCATACATATAATTAACAGGTTTAACCTAAAGATGATAGGTAACTGTCTGTACGGTGGTAAAAAATATGTCTGTATTATCATCTGGCATTTGAGTAAAAACATGTTGAGGAGGACAGGAGCATCGCATTAGTACGGTTTGCGTGCACCACACGCTCTGCTAACAAGCGGCCCGGTCTTCTACCACCGTATCAACCACGCATGTATTGCGGGGGAACGTCTAAACAACAATTTTAGAGTGCAGACGGGTTCTCAATTTTATTACTGAGTGAGAGATAAAAATGTAACATGACAAACAGACAGACATATCATTCAAACAGTGTTGGATATAAAAAAGGAAGAAGGAAAGGCTATATTATTATACGTGCATGAAGCAAGACAACTCCCTTTCAATTATTTCCGTCATAAGAGTACATTTCTTCTCACGCGGAAAACGACTGCGTTATACTTTACTTTGCACACATCGGACGTATATAAAATGATAGCCACAAAAGAATAGTAAAAATTGGTGCTGGTTATCCATTGCTAAACAGTTTTATTGGCCTTAGCATACAATTCAAACAGTTGTTTATTATTTATGTGATGTACATCTAATTCTGTCAGGAAGCAGAAGTGCGTAAGGTTTTAATAATTTTCCAATAATTAGAAATATGTATCAGAAAAGTTTGGCTACAAGGAATATAACTCCGTATGTTTTACTTTATTCCAAATTACTTATTCCGTTACGTCAGAATGTTAAACGAAAAATGGTTTTATCATTTACGTTCGTCGAGTCATTAGCCTATGACAGTAATTTAGCAGATATTGTGGTTAACGTATGCAACCGACCTTGTTCCGTATTTCGCTATATTTTTTCAAAATAATTATCGAACAGTATTATATTGTGTCGTGCAGTGCAATACTTAATTAAACATTGATACAATGATAGATGTAAGTAGCCTTGATTTTATTAATAATCAACGGAAACTTGTTGAACTGCACATGAAAACTAGGTGGATAACATACTTTAGACTTAAAATTGAAGTAAATTTAATGAAATAATAAAAATGAACTACCTTTTTAATTATAAATTGCAGATCCAGCGGAGGATGAGCCTCAGCCCGACTTTTGGCTGGACCTAGCCACTCACGGTTTTAATTCATGCATAGTTATCGCTGAAGTTGTGATTTCACGGACACCAGTACGATTTTTACACGTCTACCAGCCGCTTGGCTTGGGATTGTGGTACGCAGCATTCTCCGGTATATACTACGCGGCTGGCGGTACTGACAGGTAATACGAATAACTAACTAATTATGCTGATAATTGCTACACAGTTGCAACGTTAACTTAAGTTACACTTGAGTAGGAATAGAGGTATTTTTTTCCGGTTCATCGTGTGTGGTCGACTGGCTCGTACTAAAATTCGTTACATGAATTGTACCCCGCGTGTACCAACGCCTCTATTGCTGACCTTAGTTAAAGCTCCGGAGTCACTTGTAAAGCAATGCTAAAGTGGCATCTAAATAACTCGGTGAGCTAAATAAGGCCCAGCTGTACTTCACATCGGGACAGCTGCTGATGCTTTATAAAGCCCAAATCAAGCCTCACGTGCCTAAACTATGACACCTATGGGCTCCCCCATACCAGCTTAGCCCAATTGTTACCATGCAAAAACGCACAGTGTGAATCATGAACATCAATGGCCTACTAATAATACTAGGTATCATACGGAGGAATATAATAGGTCTTTACCTATGAAATTGCCGTTCTGCCGTACTGGCCATTTCAAATCAAAATATTTTTTTTTGGCTGTTAATTCTAATTGCAAATTAATTTTAATTTAAAAATATCGATTTTTTTTTTCTAAAATCGTCATTTGTTTAATAGTTTGGGTTTTGTTTTCAACGCATTCGAACATTTTTCGGATACGTTAAAAATTCGAGTAATTATGGAGTATGAGTACCGTCGTGGCAGCAAAGCGGCACGCAACATTAACGACGTTTACGGACCGAACACTGCAAACGAACGCACCACCCGTTATTGGTTTGCCCGCTTCCGTACTGGAAATTTTGTCTTGAAAAATGAACGAATTAAAGGCGATTGTGGAAGCTGATGAAACTCAATCTACGGCTGAATTAGCAGCAGCTTTTCACGTTAGCATCAAAACAATATTGGTCCATTTGCGTCAAATTGGTAAGGTAAAAAAGCTTGACAAATGGGTACCCCACGAACTCAATGATCGCCAGCGCGAAGTACGCGTCGAGACGTACCTTGCACTGCTCAACAGGCATACAAATGAAGGAATTCTGAACCGCATTGTTACTTGTGACGAGAAATGGGTCCTATTTGACAATCGTAAGAGCTCAGCAAGCTGGTTGGACCCTGGTTCAGCACCCAAACAATGCCCTAAACGAAAACTTACCTCTAGAAAAGTGATGGTCACTGTTTGGTGGTCTAACGCGGGTGTAATTCATCACAGCTTCTTACCAAACGGAACGAGCATTACTGCAGATGTGAACTGTGAAGAACTGAACACAATGATGGAAAAGCTCGCACGTCTCCAACCAGCTTTGGTCAATCGTTCGGCTCCACTGCTTCTGCACGACAACGCGCGACCTCATACTGCACAGCAGACGGTCTCCAAGCTACAAGAGCTAGGGTTGGAAGTTCTCCGTCATTCGCCGTACTCACCAGACCATGCGCCTGTAGGCGCAAGGTCTTCTACTTTTTCCAGAATTTGGATAACTTCTTGGCGGGAAAAAAAAACAATATCCGAGAGGCAGTAATAATGCCTTTGAAGAATTTGTTGCCTCCCGTCCAGCTGATTTTTTCAAAAAGGGCATCAATAAGCTACCAATGCGTTGGCAAAGATGCATTGATTGCATGGGTGATTACTTTGATTAATAGTTCTCTTCAGCTCTCTTCTCTCTCTTTTCAGTAGTTAATCCCTACAACTATAACTATAAAAGTACATAATCTTTCTGTATTAAGCAACGATGAAACTACAGTCACTGATTACAATAGATGACTTGGTGGTTTTAGGCGGCATAAGTATATTTGATAGTGGTAGAGTTTTATGGTGAAAACTGGCCTGCGGCGGCACCACCATAGCCCCTATTTCTGCCGTACAGCAGCAGTGTGAGAACTGATATGTTTAGGTTTACACACTTCATGTGTAACACTTGACAGGAGGCATTTTAACTTAGTTCGTAGGGGAAGCAACGCATCCACATACGACCTCAGAAACGACTTCCTTCGTAGTTGAGGTTCGATGTGAATGTCTATAGGTTGCAAACACCACTTAAATTCTGGTGGACGGTGGACTCGCATGCTCCTTATACGGCCACCTCGTTCATTCACAAAAAAAAGTACCACAACTACAACATTTTCAATAGTTTATAAATAAATAGGATATCTAAAAATTTCATTTTATTACTTTTTTTTATGGATTTGCGTTTAATTAAATATTACAGTAACAGCAGCTTCACACAAACCAACTCTTTTCATCATATAACAGATATCATGCCCGTCCTCGTTTGATTTGTCTCAATTACCACTCCAGTCTTAGGTCTGGAACTGAACATGGAGATTAAGATCTCACAGCAGCTCCAGGCTATTTTTAATCCTAGTCACTACGCGTGGGATTACTGTACATACCTCGAATATGAGTTACGAGTACGTCGCGGCAACAATACAGCACAGACGGTAAGCCATTTCAAATCATTAACGACGTTTTTGAAGGCGTTGTGATGGTGGTAGAGTCTTATGTCGAAGGCTCGTGTTCGGCGGCACCACCGCGACCCCTATTTCTGCCGTGAAACGGCAGTGTGAGAACTGTTGTGTTTCGGTTTGAAGGGAATGGTTAGGCAGAAGACACTGGACAGGAGGCATTCCAACTTATTCCTCTGGAGTAGCACCGCATCCACATACGACCTCAGATAGGGCTCTTGTCCTATTTGAGGTTTGATGTGGATGTCCATAGGCTGCGGACCACTTAACATCAGGTGGCCTGCATGCCCGTTTGCTATTCCGTTTGAATGAAAAAAAAGACGTACCACAATATAGATGGAACCTTTTTTATTTTACAGTAAACATCCATCAGCCTTTGGGGGTTCAATGCTGGATATAGGCCTCCCCTAATTGACGCCACTCCGTCCGGTGCTGCGCCTTCTGAATCCAGCGGTTAATAATTATTTAGTTAATTAATCTAATAATAATCTAAACAAAATACGTTTCAGGTGGGTTTTATCAGATAGTCAATTTCAAAATTTTATTCACCAATGCGCGTTGTCACTACCATGACTCAGATGAGCCTTGGACATACGGCTACCAAGATTTAAAAAAAAAACTCCGGGCCCCACTGTAGGATTTAAACTCTGTCGAGGGTGCCATAGACACACAGAAACAAGCACACAAACACCTAGACCAGGTAGAGATATCTAAATTCATCATTCTAATCTATGCTATTCTGGGTTCGATTCCCAGTCCCCACTGGGAATCGACAACCCTACGGCAAACCGCACGATGGCCCTGGCAAACACTGTTTTATTCATATTGATATATTTACCAGTACCTACATGTTTAAAAAAATCGGTCGGTCGGTATAAAAAGATTGTTCGTGTTTCATTTTAAAGTCTCATTTCATTTAATCATTGTGCATAAGTACTTATATATATACCTACCAATACTTCGATAACATGTTACCAAACATTTTTGCTGGGGAACATTCAGACAAGTGGTTTTGAGTAGTACTCTCTTTATATCAAACTTACACTGTTTAAAGAATTCTAAGGAGTCTGGAAAATTGAGGTCAGGTCAGGTCAAGTCTGGCAAGGTCTGGATAAGTCTGGCCAGGTCAGGGCTATATGGTGGGTGCATTAACACTTCACAGCCGTCTATTTTTGCGCGACTAAAGGTTTCTGTGATCTTGTACTTATGGTGAAATATAAGTTATAAATTCCGGCGGTTTCGCCTCATTTCCTTAATTGAGACAAGTGGTTCTTAAGCATTTTGTAGCCTCGGACAACTTTCAGGGTTTCGCATACATAATTTTTATTGATTAGTTCACAAGGATGTGCGCAGGAGTGTGCCTTCCGACACGGATGCTGCGGCGAGTGGCAAAGCGAAGCAGTGTGTTTTTGGTACCATATGTCTCCCGCACGGTCGCACAATGCACGAAATAATGCATAATTAAAAAAAAAACAACAACAATCAAAAAGTGAACTGAGTAGCTGCAGATCCCTGAAACTGATGTCACAGACCCTTAGATGACCTCGCTTTTAGAAAATTAGATAGATTTATAAGCTATTGGAAGTCGAGGTTCGGGTTCTCAGATCAAAATCGATGTTTTTTCCTTGTGATAAATGCTTATAATTAACGATCCCAATGAGGTCGTGTGGCATCCAAACATAGACCTTTTTTATACTTAGACTTTTTGTAATGAGTCAAAACAGTTTTATGGCCAATGTTGTGTTATTTAACAGTTTCGTTACTACTAATATGCCGATCTTGCTTCAGTTTTACAGAAATGACATAGTCTTTATATGCGACAGAGCGACCAGAGCCAATACCATCACATAGCATTTCCAAACTTTACGCTTGATTCCACTTTGTAATTGCTTCTGACACTGCATTAGTTCCACATACGAAAAAAAAAAAAAAATTATTTTATTTATTTATTTACTCATTTATGTTAACCTATTAAATAGGAATAACAAAGGGCGAACTTAATGCCTAGTGGCAT
>DWKW01003412.1:0-10044 GCA_018250115.1 Doberes anticus
CTCTGCAGCCCATGGACATCCACACCTGAGGTTGTGTGTGGATGCGTTGCTACTCCTGAGGACTATGTTGGAATGCCCGTCCCGTGTCGTCTGCCTAACTACACCCTTCAAACCGAAACACACCAGTTCTCATACTGTTGCTTTACGGCAGAAAAGGTGTAGCGGTGGTGCCGCCGTAGGCGCTATTTCATAACAATAGTAACCGAGGAAGTAACTAAGAACATCAGAACACGGACATTAGTGAAGACTGTCTAACCATTTAATTCAAACCGAAAAGCAAACCCATAGGAAACACATTTATGACAAATAAGCGACGCGATCGTCCCGCCGCAGGCAAGCCTTTGACATGAAGCTCTACCACCACCAAATCACCTTAAATGTTGACGCGCTCTGAACCCACTGTGCCCAAATAAACACAACGCATTACCTTTCTCCACAGTCAAATAAATAGCTCACTTGTCTTCCCAAGCTCATAACAGACATTAATGTTCATTTTTGTAGCAATCTGAAAAAACAAAAAACGTACAAATGAAACTCGTGAAGATTTATTCTAAGCGCCCGCTAAATTAACTCCGGAGGTGTTATACGCTACTTTTTATTATTTAATACAAGCTCCGTTTTTTAAATATTAAGAGGCTTAAATCTCAGGGCAATTTCACCTATTCGACATAATAGTGTATAATATATAATATTCGAATATGAGGTACGAATTGCGTTTTCCTCTGAGGAAATTTAATAAAATCTAATGTTGAAGCGCTTATGTTATTCGAAATTTACCGGAAATTAGATCTTTTGCAAATTTATACGACACTACTTTAGATTACAATAAATACAACACATGGCACTCCGATCACACTTATCGCGTAATCATGCTTCCAAAATTCAACTCCTGTTTCAAATTCATTTCCTGTGGATGTACAAATAAGTTTCTCATAACTTAGATTGGAATCGAGAACAAAAAATCCTTTGATAATATAATTAAAATTTCTATTATAATAGATTTTATAGAGCGGTCAAATAGCCGTTACCCATCGTGCCTTAAAGCAGCAATGTACCTAAGTCCCTTTAAATTAAAACACAACAGTAACAGTACCGTTGAGCAGAATATACTGAACAAGACGGCATTCCAACTGCAACATTCTAAGTCTTCAGGAACAGCAAGACTTGTTTGAGGTTGGATGTCCATGAACTGCAATTACCGTTAAAATCAGGCGGCCTGCATGCTCGTTTGCTGTTCCGTTATTCTATTTAAAAAAACTTTATATATGGCATGATTTCTCTTTGGGAGGTCTTACGCCCATGGCCTCATCACTTAACATCAGGTTCATCGTTCACGTTTCCTACTTCTTTAATACAAAAGAAAACTCCAATTTTCAAAGCTGTTAAATAAGTTTGCGAAATATTTGTACTGCGGCAGAAAAGGTAATGATGGCAGGTGTGTTTCTGCGCGACTAAACGCCCGAGGGATCATGTCTTTTCGAAGTACTCGAGAGTGTAAGACTTATACTGTTAGTTACTAATAGGCAAATAAACGAAGTTTCCTTTGTAGAACTTGATTTTGTTTAGCAAAGCATTTAATCCCGTAGATAAACTTGATTAACTTTCAAAGTTGAGACCTAGCCAAATCCCGACAGAGTCCTGAAGATGTATTTTTATAAAATTAGTACAAGTAAAATGAAATAAGTTTACAACTTTCGAAATTACAAAAAAAATGCTTTGAATGAGTAACAAGTTTTGTAATAAATTTAATAAATTCGAAGGTACAGATATAGGTATTATTCTGCTGAGGTTGTCGCCCGGTGAACATAACTTTTGAATGGATGTCATATAACTTACTAGCGGTGCCTGCATAAAGTTGTACAAACTTCCAAATAAACGGGCTAATGCAAAAACAAAAAAATCAATTAAATATTTCCAGAGATTAGTGATTTAAAACAGCTCTGCAGCTTTATACAGAGATGTTACGCCCACCTTAAAGGAAGTTTAAAAAAAATAGAAGATCATACAAAGTTTCATGTAATTTGAAACTAGATGAATAGTTTCATTATTTATAAAAAAATTAAGAAATCAGAAATATTTTTTCTATGAATTTTATTTTAAAGCAATATTACCAAGCTTCAAGAAATTTTGTATTAATTTTTTTTACTTCCCATATAAACTTCGCAGTCCCTTTTCATTTCCCTATGTAGTAGCATTTCGAAAAATTCCTTCTCAAATGGACTACGGTATTGGCTAATCGTAATGGATCACGTCGTGAGTTCGTCGTCGTCGTTGGTCGGTGAGTCACTTTCAAATATTCATTACCATCATCTTACGTTTTAAGAAATAAAGCAAAGAAACTTACCTCCTATCCTGCTAATCCTACTAGATATTACTATTGATAATACGTAAATATGAGACTACTGAACAGATTTTATGAAATTTGATATGAGAATAGTTTGAATAGATTATATGGAAATGTTTGGACACGATTGATGAAGTAGCACTTGAAATATGACTATGGAATTCTACGAAATATTAATTATCAAACAACGTAATAAAGTTTTGCTGAAATCCTTGCCTCTGTTCGAGTCCAAAACATCTATAGGTACCTAACCTAAGAAACCCAGTGTCCTGTAATTAGTGCAAAACATTGTTAAACTTTATGAAAATATCGCATGAAATAAGTATTTCGGTTGCTAACTGTGCGGGCTTCGCGACCTGCAATTTGACTAACCAGCATGTCATCGAAAAGCGTAGGTCACAAAACATTTTTAACGGCCATAGTGAAATGATCGCCAGAAGTGCTCTCAAAACAAGGCATACGTGGTCCGTACATTCCTCATTTATTGAAACACACTCCAATTATCAATGATGACGAACTGACCAGAAGTAGGTTCCTATTTGTGAACCTAGTGTGGCTTAGTCGCAGAGCTGTGTTTTGGTGTCCGGGTATACCGAAACGAATACCGCTACGATTACAGCAGAATAGACTGGACCTATCCAGAGCCTCCTGAAGCATTCCAGCTTGGTCTAAGGAGATGCTCAGGAGTTGTAACGCTGGATGACCAGCTCATGACGTCACTTTGGTCATAATTGAGGTTGGGTTGGTAGTCAGTAGGTCGCTTTTGGCTTTTGGCTAAGATCAAAGTGTGGTAGTTAGTAGGTTGGTTTTCCACTTGAGTCATGTTCTTCGACAACAGCGATACGATTGCTGGAAAGAGGAATGGAGAATAGTCGTGGGTGCAAAACATCCGAGAGTGGACCGGGATAGCTGGCGTAACTGAGTTGTTCCGTCCAGGGCCGGATTTAGAGGTCTGGAGGCCTCGGAACGAAAAAAAGAGTGGTGGCCCCCTGGCCCCAAATTATTTTCCAAATAAAATGTTTTTTTTTAAGTCGAGTTTGCAGTAAATAGTTTAATACGAAACCAAGTAGTTTGTTTTGGCATTTTACAAACATACAAAAAAATTATCGAAAACAAGAATTATTTGGAATCTAATTTTAGAGTTAACGAACGGAACCTTCCGAGTCGCCGAAAAATCCTTGATGATTTCGCTGAAATCCAATTCCAAGTAAAGTTGTTGTTGTTTTTGATTACTAGTGTTTACTAAATCCCGCCCTGGTTCCATCGAGGAAACGACAAGGAGGACTACAAAATCCTAATAGTCAATTATTATGAAGAAGAAGTAGTCAATAGAATATGTTTTTTCAGCTCTTACATCTGTACCAAAACTGAACTAAAGTTCATAGCGATATTACCAGACAACGATAATTCCTACAACTACGTATTTAACGTTAATCCTTCAATTTCATTTCTACATAATGTTTAAATCTACAATAAGCATGGATATATGATCGCGATAGGGCTCGCAAATAAAATTAAACTTTCCCGAACGTAATCCTTATCCGTCCGTATTAACGATTGTTTTATCTGTGTATTAAACTGTTACCGGTTTACAGGGTGGGAATATATCTGAGTTTATAATTTCCCAACCGTTCCTATTTAATGCCACATTATGGCTACTGTTACTTTAAAATAATTAATTATTGGTTGATTGCAACAGAACATTATCTATGTTCTATTTATACTATTTATAAGGTTGTAACGAGACGTCTGCATAATTATTGACGGTTATTGATCAAACTGATATCAATACATTTTCTTTTAGTTTCATTTTTTTTTATTGCCTCGCCAATCATTTCAAAATTTTGTCGTACGTATCGTGTCAAGCTACGAAACAATTAATACAGTAAGATTTCTCAAATCGAAACACCAGTAGACAAACGGTATTGCTTCTTTGAGATAAATAATAGGAAATATATTAATTGTTAAGCTGAAGGAAGAAACAATGATCTTAGATATCTCAATGTAATAATAATCAAACCTCGCCCTTAATAACACGTTACACCACAAGCGACAGACGATAAAATGTTTTTTTGTGATAAATTACACAATGAAAATATATGTAATATAAACAGTATAAATTACCATTAAATTAAATAACTAGTATATATTCGCGATTTCGTATGCGCGGATTATAGGAGATAAAAGGTAAGAAAAAAAGGAAAGATTTTGTTGGAAACTCTTGCTTTCCCAAAGTAAAAAGTATTAGATGCCGTTTTCGGTTTTGGTATCGTGTAAATAAGCTCTCATGGAAACAATGGAACAGTTATTTTTAAATCACAAATAGACAATGATATTTCAGAACTGACCCGTGATATTGTTTCTGAATATCATTCTTTCTAAACTCCTTAAGTTCGACCGTCCTAATATGTAATATTTCATATTGAAATGTACCTATTGCCGCGTATATCAAGCCATCATTAATTGGTTATGGCAGCCCTTTGACATCCTCATCCATCAGCAAATAGGACCGAAGTCATCTGAGGCTGTACGTGGATGCTTTGCTGCTCCCATCTATTGTTGAATGCACTACCTATACCTACCCACACCCTTCAAACAAAAACAAATTAGTACTCAGACGATAGACGAGCATTCGACATAAAACTCTACAAGTATCCAAATGTCAAATTGTAACAATATCTCGTTATTATTCCTTCGTTACTCGCTTAAGGGAAGGAAAGTGCCATATTGTCGTTACGATCTTTATATTAATTACGAACATAAAAATGATTAATAGCAGGAATCTGGAAACAATGCGAGGATTCCGTATTTATTGGACGACCCCAGTATTTGTCACGCAGACAAATAGAATAATGCGCGCTTTCATGGTTTTTAACGCTTTTAGGTTACTTTTGTTTCAATTCCCTTTTTTGCGAATAGGTATTTATAAAATTTTATATTTAATATAAGAAACTGTATTGTATTGATATCTTTGTACATCGGTACCTCTACTGTATCTCATATTGTATCTATATTGAAGTATGTTCGAACGTTACGCCTGATTCGCCCTCTTTTCATTCAGTGGAAGGAAATGTACAGAGGGCTTTATTAACCCTTTCTCTTGCAAGTAACATACGATTGATTACGATTGAAAAAATGATGACAGGCAGGTCTTATCCAATATAAGAATATCATTCAATTCAACGCACAAAGGAAAAGTTGCGGGCTCAAAGTTAAGGACAGTCCAAGATTTCGAGGGTCACGAAACCTTACTGAAAAAAACTATGCCACCAAAGCCATTTCCGAGTCAAAGGGAGCATCCGCAAAATTCGTGGACCAATGAAAACAATTTTACTCAGAAAAAATCCCCGGAATTCTTCTCTGTAATCATCTCAACAACGCGTTTGATCCTTACCCATGATAAAATTGCTGGTTACGGTGCCTCGAAACTAACTCTACCTCGACTTGCAATAATTACTTTGTTTCTATAACATTTACAGTTTTATTTCTTTTAGTGTTTCCTGGTGTCATAGTAATGTTGCAATTACAGATTTTCTTTTACCTTTTATTAAGTTTCGTGATTACTTTAAGATATTTTGGTATGATTTTTTATCCGATTGTTCTACAAAACTACTGAGCTTTTTTAGTGAGACTTTTACAGTTTAAAAGCATATAGTTAGTCCTACAAATAATAAATAAGCATGATTGATATATTGTTATTGGCCTTCTTATACAGCGCAGCTTATTTCAGCTCTGGGGGTTAATAATAAATTAAACCGTTCCTTTGTTATTTGCTGTAATGTGGCGACAACGTTGCAGACTAAAGTCTAGTATGGGCGTAACCCGTCAGTCAGTCAATTTTTTTTTAATCAGAAACAATTTTCAAAAAGATATTTTTGAATATACACCTAATTTGCAAAATTTGTATTGCTATACTTTTGGATAAGAGTTTCATATTTTTTAAATCATCATGATCCCTCTCAAAGGTAAAAAGATATTATCTTTAATACGCACGTAAAAAATCTGACATCTGATGTAAATCTGGATCAATGAAATGGAAGTCACGGCTCTAGGCATTTTACAGATATTTTTGAATTCCAGAAACCTTACCCAATTTTACCAACTGCGAAAATCAGGATCTTATAGAAATTTCGAAGTTTTATTATAGTTCAATGTTATCCAGAAGCTTTAGATAAAGCCGTAAGATGTCCGACCAAAACAGATCAATAATTCAACACTTACATGCTCGCTCGAAATATCTTTATTCCGGCTTGAAGTGTAAGATAGGGAATAAGGTTGTTTGCTTGGTACTTTGATACTGGTTTGAAAATACTATTATGTAATGCTATAAATAATTCTGGAAATTTTTTATTGAATTTTTAAAGGTCAAATTTTATTTATAACTATTTAATATATATTAGAATGTTTCTCGGCTCATGTTGTTTCAGACCGGACGGTCTAAAGAAGTTTTCTAGGAAAATTTCAAAAAATTATTGGGGAAATATATTCGGAACGGCATATTCAATTGAATCAGTAAAATTAAACAACGCCTAAAGCAAATTAATGATCTTAAGCATTAAAATTAAAACTGGTGACGAGAAAACTCTTTATTGGCGTAGGTTCGAATTGTTGGCTGATCGTGATGAAATTCATTAAAACTTAAACGGGAAACGACCAACTGTTAGCGAGTTATAAAATGATTTGTTTCGCCATATTAGATGTAGATACAACAGTTTTTTTTTTAATCTTTGAATTTTTTGTTTCTGACGTTTTCTTTATTTTTAAAACACCTTTTTGCTATAGGAATTGAATGACGTAAAATATAATCCCTTCTAAAAAATACCGCTATATAAAAATACTGGCGTAGGCCACAGCACCTGAAAGCAATGCAAATAGACCGTCCAAATTAATTATCCCAAATTTTATAAAAAGACGGCACTCCAAACTTCATTTCAGGGGAGAACGATCGCTTCATAGAAAAATTTGAGCTAACAACTTGTTTGGAGCTCGCTCACAAAGCGACCATAATCACCAAACGGCGCACTCTAAGATAATAAAATTTAAAAGGGCAAACTTCGTCGGGTGCGGGATGGAATGAAAAGTGATTTGCCTAATCCACTTCTCAATTTTCCAACCCACTGGGCTCGTGGATTTAAAGTCACTATCGACCCCACTCACTTGCAAGTGGCAACGTTCTTTGTTTGGGACCAACGCTGAGGACCACAATTTCTCTTTGTTATTCGACAAGGTTCTATTAATCAAGGGATTTAAATTCCCAACAAACTGACCTATTTTACATTACGCTTCGGATTTTCGGATAAAAGTGACGAAACTATAATTAGAATAGATGACTTCTGTGATTTCTGAATTACTGCTAATTCCGTGGTTACAATATACCGAAAGGCTGGGCCCCATCTTCAATATAAACCTACGACAAATTACAATTTATGAGATTAACCCAGAAACATTCCAAATGGGATAAGTACTCAAGTTTGATGGTGGTAGAGTCTTATGTCAAAGGCCAGCCTGCGGCGCCACCACCGCCCCACCTATTTCTGTCGTAAAGTTGCATTGTAAGAACTGCTGTATTACGGTTTGAAAGTTGTAGTTAGGTAGACGACACTGGACAGGAGACATTCCAACGTAGTCCTCAGGAGTAGCAACGTATCCACACACAATCTCAGGTGTGGATGTCCATTGGCTGCAGCGTGCACTTAACATCAGGTGGTGTGCAGGCTCGTTTGCTATTCTGTTAATATAAAAAAAAATTCCTATGTGTACTATATCTCTATAATAAAAAATATACCAAGCTAAAAATATTAATTAATTTAGCCGCGCCTGAAATCAATGTTTTTTTTTAGTGCGTTTAATATAAAGTAAGTAAAATAAGGAAGTAAAAGAGAGAACAAACATGAAAGTAAAGCGATTTTAAAAGATTTATAACTAGATAGATTTTTGTTAATTAGCAGAATAGCAAACGAGCATGCAACTTTATGTTAAGTGGTCACTTGAATATGAATGTCCATGCATTCGTATTCAAATACATATAGGAACGAAGGAAAGGGAATCTGAGGTCGTGTGTGGATGCGTTGCTACTTCAGAGGACTAAGTTGGAATGCCTCCTGTCCAGTGTCTTCGGCCTAACCCTTCTACACCCTCCAAACCGTAACACAGCAGTCCTGACACTGCTGCTTTACGCCAGTAATAGGTGAAGCAGTAGTACAGCCGCAGGATAGCCTTTGAAATACATAAGACTCTGCCACTAAAATTTATTTTTTTATAGTAGCACACGAGCATGCAGTATCCCTGATGTTTAATAGTCATCATACCTTCCTTACAACATATTTCAAAACGATGTATCACAGCACTGTTCGCTGTGTGTTTTTCACGTTTTGTGTGTGTTGCAAAGTTTCGCTCCGGTGCGAGCACTGCGTCAGAAATATGTGCAGCGGTGATAGCGTGGCAGGCGAACCTTGGACATAAGACTCAAAGACCATCGAAAGATCTAAAAAGGTCTTCTTAATATTCCTTTGGAATTTACACCCTATTGGCTGTACATAAAAAGAAACCCTGATAGATAATTTAAAATCCGAGAAGCTTAATATCTAATATTAGTACTAATTCTGAGAGCTTACTGTAAAGTTGGACCTTATGTAAACCAACTTATTCACTTCCATGCGATTTGGTTATATTGGTTCTGCACTGAGCGAATTTCATGAATATGCTCCGTGAATCCCAAGCAGTTTTCCGGTCAGTTTGAATTATTTGTCTAATGATTATCTAGAGCTGGAGCGGGCAAAGTTTGAACAAACGTTTTATAGGTAAACTCAAAGTTATGTTCAGTTTGTGTGGGTTAGCTTGAAGTGAATCCTCTAGGGTGCGTACAGTTGAGTGTCCAGCGATTGATGATGCACCTTTTATTCCATTTAAGCCGATTATTGTAGAACACTCTTTGACACCATTTCTTTAAACTTCTGAGGCGTGTACAATATCTGTGGCATCATTATTTTATGTTAACTGTAGTTATTTGGATATCTCCTATATTTGCTGGCTAGACATATTTTGGTCGTAACTTGAACTTAGCCGTTGGTTACGTCATGCTATAAAATTTAGCAAGTATGGTTAGTTAGTATAGTTAGTGACGAATATTATTTTACTGGTGCTATAAAACCAGACTGATGATTAAGAAAACGATTATTAAAACAGTTCTAGTAAAGAATTTAATTCACAATTATAGTGATAATGTTATTGTGAGTACCTAGAGCTGCCTCGCTCGGTCGTCGTTTTGTAATGTTCTTTATTTACCATCAGCCCTAGTAAAGCTCTTTTGAAATAGGTACGCAAAATACGCTGATCCACGGAAATGTAATGCCTGTAATTTTTATCCAACCTTCAATCAAATCGAATGACTGAAACCAGTTCATCTGAATCTGAATGTAGGAAGGCCTACTTAAGAAGTAGTTTTAAGTTTAAGAAGTATTGGCATTTATAATCATCTGGAATTAAATAACTTGTTATATTGGTAATTGCATTTTGATGACAGTAGAGCCTTATATATTTAAGTTTCGCGACTGCAACATACTGCATCTGTTTCTACCTTACATCTTCTATCTTACCTTACCCTACTGGATTTTGATTGAAAGGGTGTGGTAAGGCAAACACCACCGGATCAGATTTCGTCGCAACGTCGAAGAATAGATGAATGCATGCGTTGAAGACCG
>DWKW01003413.1:0-10043 GCA_018250115.1 Doberes anticus
AATATACAAAAATTCAAAACACCTGAAGCTATAGTCAATAAAATATTAATTTGAAAGCTTTGAAGTTGCTAGATTTTCAAAATTTTGGACAAACAATTATGTTTGCCAATTTTTTTTAAATATTTTTTTTCTTTATATAATGTGTCCTATGTCCTTTCTAGCCTCTAAGAATATGTGTGTATAAAGTTCCATTAAGATAATAAGATAATCGGTTGAGTAGTTTTGCCGTGAAAGCCTAACAAATAAACTTACATTCACATTTATTAGTACACATAATATTAGTAGGGAAGTAGGGATGAAATGCCTGCGCTTCTATCTGAAATATTTTAAAAGTGAGAAGCGTTACAAGTGAGTTTTGATAGCCTAGTGTTTATGAATGTAGCCTTTCCGCTCCCGTAGATTTGATTTCGAATCCCGCCTCGGACCACATTTTTTTTTCAATTATATGCTGATCAGAAATGAAATATCATCCATGTCTAAGAGTTCTCCATAATCTATTTATTTATTTATAATTTTCTCAAAGGCATGTTAATGGCCATGTGGTCAGCGTGATTATGTCCTTAATCCTAACATTTCTAAGTGGACACCCTGCCCAGCATTGGTACAGTAATGGGTCGATGACGATAAGCAGTACTGTGCACATTGCTCAGACGACGGTATCTCAAATATATTATACGCGTATTATCCTTCAAAGATCTGCAAGTTTGCTAGATCGCATTTTAAAAATAAAAACCTTCACCTATGCAAATCTAATATTACATAATATGCATGCAATTTATACCGTCCGTCAACAGCATACACTTTGCATTAATTATCATGATACACCCTCAAGCGAAGCGAAGTGGTGGCAGCGGAGAAAAAAATATTTTAATATTCATGCACTAAATTGATTGGCGTTCGTGTTTCAAGACTCGGAAATTGCAAATGCTTCTTTAAAATTCTTAAGTGAGATGCCGTCACTTCTTCAGTTTTTGTTTTCTTAAATTTTACCAACTGTGGTAAACAAAGGTATAACCAGCCAAGAGTAGAATACAACAGCAATGTATTAGTAAGAAAATAAACATTTTATAGTAAACTTTCCCAATCAAATAACCAATAGTTATTCGAAAAACGCGCGTAACATTCAACTGTCAGACTGACATCTTGTGATGCGCCACGGAACGTGTCAAAGCTAATGATGCGTTCAATTGTCCAATGGTTTGTTTTCTTTCCTTCAACAGTTTGTAGCGGACTCTATTTCCACGATAGGTTAGTTGATCTTAAGGTGTTCAATAACCAAGCTAAAACAAGACAGGAATACAGACTACACGGAATTAAAAATAGTAGAAGGAGGCCCATCTGTAGTCACACACGGTTAACTAACCACTAAACTAAAAGAAACCGGTTAGTTAGCCCAAGAAAAATATAAAAAAACACGTACCATACGTGTACTAAATATGTTGAAAGACATGGTATTAATTAAATAGACGAGTGTATACTATATACAAAATTAAAGTAGTCTTCAGAGATAGCAGGGCATTTGTAGATGAATGAGGTACGCGTTGAGATCATGCCCAGAGGTATAATAATGATGCCTATGTATTTATTCTTGCTGAATCGCGAGGAAGTTGGCGGGCTCGAGTATAACTTGACACTGTGCAATAAATATCTAGTAAAATTTATCACATTTGCTTCTTAAGTCCCAATCAAAACGTACGAAAGGGAAAACGGAAACCTGTAGCGCAGACATATGGTTTGTGGCAAAGTCGATGTTACTTTTTCAAAGGCTTCTTCAGCTTGATATAAATTACCAAAGTATAATCATACAGTTATTAAGCTGCAAATTTACAATCGCGGGCGCCATTACGCGTTACAAACCGGAACGGGGTTGCCATATCGAGTCAATAAAGGGTGGTTAACGCCATAAATAACAGATCAGAGGGGTGCCGGTCGTAGGTTATGACCCAACATTTATGGTGTCTGGTTATCGGTCTGAGGCCGATTGGGTTTATTTGTCCCAATTATCACGCACATAGGGTTTTGGATGAATAATAGGACTACGGTGTGTAATATTACAATATTAAGTTTCCAAAGCTTCGATATTCAAACTGAGAAAATATTAAACTAACGAGGCTCTCTCAAAAATACTCCTACGTAGTGATTCACCTGAAATACACCAAATTGCGCTTATTAATCAGACTAAGACTGACTTCAATCTGCCCTTTGCCTTCAAATACACCATCTGTTGTTTCAGAGCAGAGCAAATTATAAGAACCAAATAATACGGCTTATAATAAAACCATATTAAACAACGGTCGACACAACGGCCGTTATATATAACAGGGGTCGGATGGACCATATTGCGTTCCCGTCGTAGGAAAGACCGGATCTTCCGTAATAAGAATATGTTACCCAAAAAAACTATTTCAAACAAAACAGAGGATTATTCCAATCCCGTCACGTTTCGCGTTGCGGATGGCTTAATTGAAATAATATTCTTTGTTCGCGAACCAAAGGAGATTGAGGGCGGAACGTGCGGCGTTCTCGTTGTTTTTCCCTCTCCGGCAAATGAGAAATACTTTCCTCTTTGTGACACACGACGCCTGGTGACCGCCGCCTACAAGGCTAGCAGCTCCAGGTGTTATGGTATTCGTTGGACATTCCTATTTCATGAAACGAATATCAAATATAGATAAATTTACATTTCAATTATGTATTTTATAAATGTACCATAAAAAATAATGTATATTGATTGGGTTATGGTGTATTTTCTTTATACTCTAAAACTTTAATCAATCTGTTCTTGTTCTGGCTTGCGTTTTTACTTGGCACAAGGTATGTAAATTATTTAAAAGTATGCCGTGGATGACTTTAATAAAAATAATGCAAATTGAAATAAATTATTTTAAAATGTCATAATAATTGAGATAATGTTTAATAGTATTAAAGAAATATAAATGTATTTGTTGAGCGAAACCGTAAATAAAACCATACAATACATACGATTTCTCGTAGTATATTTTACTTTTAGTATGGAGATGATTTAAATCGCATATAATATATATATATATATATATTTATATATACGTCTATATTATATATATATATATATATATATATAATATAGACGTAGAACGAACTTCTTACAGCTAAAACTCCTAAGTGTATTAGTAGCATCTTTAACAGAATTGAAAACAATTTTATAACCATTTATTTAGTGACAATATCGCAAATGTATTATCCTATTTTCAAGTACGTCATGTGGGACCACTAAACATAACTTACAAAAAATCTTAGCTGCACAAAACTGTTAAAATTGTACCAAGATTTTCTGATCGGTTTTAAATACAATAATCAAATTTCTGTTCTAATTAAATAATTAAAGAGATAGCAAGTTAAACAAATTGGTTGAGTACGATGGCGAGTATAACACGGGTCTCGACTCAGAGATAAGGGTTCAAGCCATAGTCCACCAAACTGGCCTTATGCGGATAAGCGGAATTCACATCCATTTGAGAACATAATATAGAGCTCTTTGGTATCATCAAGATGATTTGCCTTTACCGTCGAAGCAAGAGATAATTAATTTTAAATATATGTATCTACATATAGCATATAATTTCGAAAAATCAGAGATTCGTGCCGGGATTTGAACCGGAACCGGAGCGGTAGGTCGAGATTCTTAAGCGCTAGCCTATGACTCTATTACTAGGCCATTTATATTATGCAACAATATCTCTAGATATAGCTATAGATCCACCTCTGACGCTATGCTCTCCTGCTTGGATTGGTATATTAATTGTTATGTCCCTCTACCTCACCGCAATCTCCTTCCGTGACGTCACTACTTTGCAAAAGAACACCTTGCACTCAAGGAACATCTCGTGTTTCACGCTATTGAATTCATGATCAGTAATTTCAAACAAACCTAATTGAGGTGACTTCTCATTATATTGGAAGTGTCCCGCTGATTAAAAGTAGCGTTCGCACAGCTAAACTAATCCAGCTTAGTGGATAAACGTTGAAGCTACATATTATCGCATATTAGTCGATTTGGGCGATTTTGTGCTGGTATTATCAGCTTTGCTCCATCAGAAGCGGAGCGATCTAAATTGTTATGTCTCGTTGTCATGCAAAGTGCTTAGAACTTGGTTTACTTCAGATAATGAAGAATAATAATGACATAAAATGTCATAATGTCATAACATCAAAAGAACTATCTTTCAACCGTAAATTTATTATCCCTACTTTGTCATAATACTGACAGTTAAAGGGCGCGGTAAAAATCTCAAATTTCTTACATAGTTGACAGCGATACTTTCATAACGGCCCATACTGTGTGTGTGTGGAGCCTCAGACGATCAGAAGCCTTGCAATGTGCACTTATGTGTAAAAAATGCTGCAAAAATATATTTTACTGGTCAATTATACCGAAGTTTGAAATGTTAGGTCGCAGTGCTTCCCGGTGAGAGTTTATCCTTTATTAGTATTATTTATATTGCATGGATCATTATCTTAAAAACAATTCTAAGAAACATTTCTCACTTGATAAAACACCACAAAAACTTTTACGAATTCACGAGTATAAGAAAAGTTTTGGTGGACAAATACACCGCGGGGTGAATTCTGAAATGAGATATGGCGGCGATCTTTGCGTGTGACGCGTCGCGAGCCCGGTGACCCGATGAGTGAGTGTCTTACAAATGGGAACGCTAGTAGCAAGTGCTTCGGTAGAAAGCCAAATATTTCAACGTATGTTCAACAATAAAGTTAGATTACACAGTCCTATCGTCGTTTAAGGCTTTGATTAAAAATTGTGTAAACTAGAAGTACATTATGTCATCATCATTATACCCACTATGTTCCACATTTGAGTATGGGTTTCCTTAAAGAGAGAAACCATGATCATATACTCATGTTGGCAAAGGACAGATTAGTGGACTTTACACATTTTCTGGAATATTTCAGATAACCCTCAGTGAGGAAATAATAAATAGTATAATTTGGTATTAACTACAAAACTTCAAATAATCAGAGATGCGTGCTGAGATTCGAACTCCGAATCCGGGATTTTAAAGCACGTATAATTCAATATTAAAGTAGGTTCTCTATTTCATACAGTTTGGTGGTTATAAGAGCGGTTGCTTCAACAAATAATAAAATAATTTAAAAGATTTATAATATACCTACTCAGAATTTTCCATTTCATTAAATATCAGTATGAAAATGCTATCTGCTCACTTATGAAATGACAGTGTCATGGGCCGATTCCGTAAAAACACATTTAAATTCATAAATAATACTACAAAAAACCATAATTTTTAAAAGATCCAGACGTATTTTTTTTATAAAAACCTCAACTAAATTACCAAAAATCGATGTGTTGACGAAAAATAAATCAAGTAATAAAAGTTATTTTACTGCCTATATTTTTCCAGCACATTATATTTTGATCGCACACATCGAAATATTTAAAAACAAACTTGTTAAGCCTTTGCGACTAGTGCTGCTTTCAAGCCTATTTCTTATTCTTTTGAAATTTAACAAAAATTTCACGTTCAGTAGTAAGATTTTCCTAAAGGATCACATCGATGTAAATATCGTGTCAGACTGAGTACAAACTCCTTGAGGAATAGGACCGTGATAGACGTAGACTGCTCCATTATTTATTCAAAATTCACAAGAGTAATGTTTTCGTATACGCTAGAAGTAATCCTTTAAATTACGAACTCAAGTTGTCTACAAAAGAAAGAGGGTAATTTTCATTTATGTTTTGATTAAACATTGCGCAAGTTCAGCAAACAAAAATATCTTAAAAAAGGGGTATTTATTCTTGATGGTAGAACCTTCTGACCAAAATTCGACAATACGACAGCCAAATTCAAGAATTCGTGAACCCAGATCGAAAAAAATACATTTAAAAGTTGTATTTATTGATAAAGACTTACTTAACTACCCGAGTAATGCGGTGTATACACCGCTTGAAATATTTATAAATTAAATTATTCAAAATTAATTAAACATTTGAAGTATTTACATGTACATACGTGGGATTCCCAAAAATTGTCTGGTGAGTTCGAATGCGGAACCCTAGAGTCGAGGAAGGTATGCTTTCTTCAAATTACCTGAAACAACAAAGAAACAATTTTTTTAAAACAATTCACACTCGTAGCTCCAGACTGATATACCATGTGTGGTAGGTACCATAAACAAGTACACAAATATGAGACCAAGTAAAAAATCTACATTACAAACTACTATTCAGTATCCACAATAACTGAATGCAGATAAAAATTGATGATTTACAGTATGCTATAAGTCGGCCAGAGTTACTGTGGCAAAAAAAGTTGCTATGTACATATAACAAGATATAGGTACGTATGTACACACAGTTTTACCGATGGTTATTAAGGTTTTGAGATACCCTCTCAAAAAACATCTCATAATGAAATACCTTGAAACAATACCGGCTTACTTAGTTCTGCTAAAGGCTGATTAACAGAAGTTTGAGATTCCCGCTTTGTGCAAACCCGCATTAATGCAATAACTAGCTTGAAGCGAAAATTTTCGTACGAACAAATAACGGTGCAAATTGCATTTAACTGTAATGCGCTACAAGTAACAGGTGCCCGCTTATTTCGTAATGAATTGTTTTAAAATATTAATTTCGAGATATGTTTACTGTACACAATGTATTTATTGCAACGCTCATATAGTTACCCGTTATACGTTACTTAATTGCATTTCATTATATTTAAATTATTTCATCGGAACGATAACGGTTGATATGATGCAGATGATGAACAAGGAATATTCCCTAATATACATATATTTAGTACCTACTACAGCATTACTTGTAATGTAAACAGATATGGAACTCTTACGGAAAGTTTGTTTGTTCTATAAATGACTTCATAGTCATTTGTTATTCACATCACAAATAACACTCAATCAGTATTTAGAGAACCACAAAGCAATACCTACTCATTAGTAAGTATTATTTCCAGAAAATTAATTATCCAATTAATAATCACTCAAAGATGTAAAACAAGTAGTGTCTCATAGCTAGTACGTCGAAACGTATGTATATACAGGGTCACAGGAAATATGTACTGTTCATTTCTTACAAGGGTTTAAAGTAGAGTATATTTCCAGCTGATTTAGTCAGATGATACAATGTCGGAAACTTGGTTATTTATGATTTATTCGAGAATTTAGAATATTTTAAATTATTAAAATCGTAACAAGAACATACCTTTAAAGCATTTTTGAAAAACAGATTGATATCCTATTTAGTGGTCTCCGGCTTAACGGCTTTTTATTTCTGTTCTGCAATCACACAAAAAAACCACTGAATTGCATTTTAACGGCATTCATAGTTTGAAAGCATCGTTTGGAGCGTAGTTAAAAAAAAGTTGTTGAATACGTTCAACCTTAAATATGTACAACTAGATTTGACGGTTCTCATATTTTTGGAAGGTCAATTGGTTGTTCTTTTTCATTAGGCGACAAAGTCGCAGGCAAAAGTTTACTAAACGTGAAATGTGTAGGCATGTGATTTTAATACCACACGCGACGCTTATAATCTGCTCCCCTAACACGCATGTTTTCATTCCATTAGCAACCACAACAAAGACATTTTGGGCGCTGAAAAGTCAATCTTAACTGAATTAATTCTATTCACGTTTCGAATCTTCATAGTTCTACGGCTCCACATAATGCGGTGTCAGGTATTTGACGAGCGAGTTTAACTTCAAAACATTCACAGCATTTGCAGCTTTAGGTACTTTGGGCGGCAGAAGCAACCTACGTTTTTTTTTCAATTAGGGAGCAACAAACGAGAATACGCGCCACCTAATGATAAATGATCCTTGTTGCATGGACTTCCACATTCCTACCTGTATCTCACAGCCGTGATTAACATGCCGGTATGTCAATCAGAAGGTTTGAGTTCGATTCCCAGTAGAACAGAAATATTAATGATTAAGAATTTAGATTTATATTTCTAGTCTGGGTGTGTATGTTTTTATCTGTGTTTGGCACCCAGGATACAGCTGCGAATGTTAAGCGTTATTTATTATTATTTATCGGAAGGATAAGCAACTAAATCATTCTCGTCATGATTAATACATTATTGAACCACAGTTGGGTAGCTCTACCACGATGGCCAACTGCGCATCGGCGGACTTCATATGCCTTTGAGAACACGTACTGTTAGGCCTGCAGGCTTACTCACGATGTTTTCTTTCACATTTATAGCGCCACACTTGGTACAGTATCCAGAACAGACCAGGTACATAAATCTAAATTCATTATTCAAATTTCTTCCCTGCTGAGAATCGAACCCAGGACCCCGCGAACGGCAGACCGGCATGTTGACTGTTGATGTTGGCGCCATACGGGGTGATAATTAATTTCTAATGTACATATTTTAGAAAACTTTGAAGTCCGTGCCGGGATTGGAACTCAGACCCACCAAAGCGTGAGATCGAGATTCTTAACTACTCGGCTATCAATCACATTTAAAATAAATGCCATGGACACACACAGAAACAAGCACATAAACACCCAGAAATCTAAATTCGTCATTCAAATTTCTGCCCTACAGGGAATCGAACCCAGGACCCTCCGAACGGCAGACCGCACGTTTACCACGGCGCCATACGGGTCGTCAAAGGATCGTATAACGATGACAACTAACTAATATTTGAAACACTACGTATTTTATTAACTAATTTTCGTGGCATTATAATCATCATAAAGCAAGTTGCATTATGCTCACTACTTACTATGAAAAAGACGAATTCAAATTTGAATTCTCAGTTCACAAAAACATAACCCTTACCGATAGAGCCCATCTAAACAAGTATTCGAATAGCTCTTAATATCTCTACCACAACGGTTATCTTCATTACGTAAGGTTAGTACGAAGCCACCAGCTTCGGCTGGAATACAGACATCGTGTATGAATGTTTGCACACAGCATATTCCCGTGGTCATTAGCGCACCGTGCAGCCAGCTGTTTTAGTCGGAAACGAAACGTCCTAATTTTCAAGGATTCTAAGTTTGTATTCATATTCGTCTAGTATTAAAACAGTAATACCTACGTTTAAATATCTTTAAACTGTTATAAATTTTAAATCAACGCTCCTGTTTTTCGATGAATTTGAATCTGAGATGAAACACATTTACATAAGAACTACTGTATTTATTGTCCATGCCGGTTCTTTTAAATAGCTTTGTTCTTTTCATGGCGTTTGAATAAAGAATTTTCAGTCTTTCAAAGGTTTTCAAGTGTTTTCATGTATTTTTACCGTAAAGCGTTATTATTTATATTAAACTTCGCACTTTTTTTATGAAAGCATTATCGTAATTTTCAGCCCTCCATAACCAAGTGGACCTTGGAATATGTCTATTATTATTTTAAATCTATCTATAACTTATGTAACTGTTATAAAAATTGTTAGCCCAAATTATTCCCAAATCTTATCGCACTTTGCGTCACATTTCATTTGGCTCTGTCATCGTAGAACCGAACGTTTCTAGTGCATTTCATTGTTAACCGACGTCCTCAAGTGAATTCACCTGGAAACCTGAGCCCGAAATAATTCCCCGGATACGGGTCCGTTCTGTCGTGAAAAGGGTTTTCGGGGCTCACTTACTAATTAATGTTGCAACTCCACATATTGCATTGCTAGCTCGTACCCACCCTAGTACGTTCCGTAATAAAAGTGAAATGTTGAGATAAATCTCATTGAACTCAAGTTACTTAAATATACGTAGTAAGTACGTTTACATATGTACATATTTTGTATTTCATTTTTATTTATCCTTGAAATATTTTAAGAAACTCAATTGCGTGCTGCATAGTTCAAATATTTCTGGGAAGCTGAGGAATGGAAGACAAGTTTTTTAAATAATAAGAGAGTAGCAAACGGGCATACAGGCCACCTGATGTTAAGTCACTACACCCAAAGGTCATCCACATCAATAGTGGGCGTGGGACGTAGTAGACGTACGTAGACGTAGAGTAGAGAGGGTTAACGATAGTCCACCATCTGGTA
>DWKW01003414.1:0-10043 GCA_018250115.1 Doberes anticus
TTTGCACCACAGCATTATACTGCACAGAAATTACAATTTGTCTCATGTAGATGTTACATTTACCGTATGTGAACATAACAGAGATTACAGTGTTTTCTCTCCCGAATGATAATGTCCCGGTAATAAGATTTACATTCTGGGAAACTAGGTGTTAAAGCACGTTCTTGCGACGAGTCGGGAATATGCGATTAGACCTAACCTTCTAATTTGTTCTCCGTACATTGGGAATTCTGTATCAACTGATTAATGGTAATGGAACACGCTATTCGCTTTTTTGTAGCCAACCACGAAGATCTGATAAAACAGCGATTCGAATCGAGAAGTTAAATCGCCGTAATCTGCCTGGTCTGCTTCAAACATAGAAGCTGAAATTCTTCTGAAAGATATTATGGTACTACATATGTTTGAGAATAAATTTGTTTTAATAACGCGGAAATAATTTCTATGAAACCATTTAACGAATGTATGTGTGATGTTCGATTGAATGATGCTTAAATGTACTTAACATGCAGCTTCTCTAAGTCCCTGGCAGCATATAAACATTATTTAAAAAGAATACAAGCGAAAAAAAAAGAATGTAAGACATCTATGACAATTCGATTCCATAAACTAAGTTCGTTTATGCCAAACATCATTATTTCTTAGCTGAAGTCAACCCTGCTTTATCTGAAGGTGGGGGGAGGAGTTGGATACATATTTCTTTAAACGTTACACCTCGTATAATAATAATTGCTCATGGCAAATTTTATCACAAGTAAGTTTAATATGAGTAATGACGAAGGTCTTAAATACCCATAAAATTTCAAGACACGATAAAAATTAAGCAAAAAAATTTTTGTACCGATACTAAAACATTTAGTTACCATTATTTGTGTGTTATCATTTAATTAACCTATCTACGCACTTATTCTAGTAAATACAATTTATAAAGGTTCAACGACGAAACTAGTATAAAAGTATGGAAGCGTCAGAAGAGTCAACTCGTTATGCTGGCGCCAAGTGCTCGGTGCTCCTCGATAATTTCGTTACATGTTGATGAGATTTGTGTTAGGTAGCATTCGGATTGCAATGAGCTTTTAGCCTCATAAAGTGCCTTTAGGTTTTCACCACTAACATTTAAAAAAAGAATAATTGCGAGTAGAACTCACGCTTTGTGGGTTCCAAATTATTATTATTCTTGTTATTAATTACGAATTAAAAATATTAGGATTATAGGATTTTTCCTTTAGTTGTACTGTGAAACCCTAATACGTATCACATAAATGGCCTCATCTTCGGTTACATTGACTTAGAAGCATAATTTTTTAACACCCCCAAGGAATCGTAGTATTGCACCTGTAGTATTGTACTTCGTGGAAAAAGGGGATTTTTTACAAACTCAAAAAATAGTTTTTAAAGGTTTGTACTTAGTTTCAATCTTAACTAATTTTTCCCTATTATTGTTGTTCCAAAATAATTTTAATGCGTAAATCAAAATAAAAAGCAAAATGAATTTCTGTTGCTTTTTGTAAACATTGTGAAGAAATAGATTAAATAATTTAGATTCAGTAAGTATTGAAATGTTTATTTTAGGCAAGACTCTTTTGCCGGATGATCTCACAAGAACTTAATGACATTTCTATATGATAAAATAATTAATTTCAATCCAATAATTAGTTAGGCCATTCTACACATAAGATGCTTTACGTCATGTTTCGATTTTAATACTTTGATTTTACGTCACCATATACTGCCTATGCCGTCAACCGACCAGATCGTCACCATATGTACTAGTACTGTACCCAGGAAAACATCTATCGTCACATTTACGTCTCGTTACTTCATACGTAAACAATTCCGTTGAACGCAGGCATCCAAAATGATTTTTTAACACTTCAAGCCCATGTAACACCCTAGTCGTTAAATCCGCTTGATTTATCGGTCGTCGTAAGGATTTCTTTTTACGGATTTCCCAAGAGGCACATAACCTAATTAACGCCTGGCATGGTATGCGTATCATTGTCACTGTCTGAATCGTCTTCTTTGGTGCTTTATGGCTTAGAACATTTGTTTCTTACTTAAGAAAAAATCAACAAATCTATTCAAATATTAGTTCTTATTTAATTGCTCACGATCAGGAAACATTTTAACTTTGCCTCCATAAAATTTTCGCCTTTTATTGAGATAGGACGTAGGACTTTTTCTTAAAATTTTAATACAAATGTCTAGTGTAATATTACTACCTATTAATGACTACTACCGTAAAATAAAAGTACCGAACTAGTTCTTATGTAAATTATGAAATAAATATGAGGTGAAATTCTACACAACAGCGCTATTTACAACGTTGTTAAAATAATGGACTATCATTACGGAACAAATCTGACAATTTAGGTGTACGATCAAAATGATGGTTCGAAAAGTCGACAGTAAAGGAAAGAAAACTGAGTCGTTCTTTAATTTAAACCGCAATGATGTCACCTTCCAATTGTTTTATAATCATTTCATTCATTTTAATTAGTTCCTACGCAAAAACATTTCCAGATTTGTATTTTATTAGGCCAATGACTGGGCTGGTAAAAGCTAGAAGCATTGTAGTACCTGTAATATGGTGCCTGCATTGCCGTGTTCCAATTCCCCGAATAATTGTTCGGCATCACAGGCATTCCATTCAAGTCTGCATATTTCCCCTCCAGAGATATGTATAGGCAATAAACATATAGGCCCTAAACTGTGGTAGATCAGTAGGTATGTAGTTAGTAAATAGGACATTCAGTTTCACTGCAAAAATTAAAACGAATGTTTACATTACGTTACGCTTTTATTATTCGATTACACTAGTAAGTTGTATAAGACTGTAGCGATTTCAGGTTTTAAGTATCGACTAAATTTGTATGAGATTTTCGTAATTTTTGATTGGATTTACATGTGTATGTTGATCTTTTAAAAATTTTCCGTCAAATTACTTTGATTTTCACTTACTTTTAAGACTTCTCACAATTCTGTTTATGTTTAAATTACATATAAGAACCTAAAGTCTGCCAGTAAGACGACGTGGGAAGTTAATAGGACTTATGGTTTTTTTAAATTTCTAGAAGCAGAATGCGACGGGTGCGGAAGCGAAAATGACGAAGGGCGGAGCGTCGGGGAACTCTTGCTGCCGCAGTACACCCTGGCTACGGGTGGGCTGGCACGCGACCATCGGCCGCTCATCACCTTCCCCGACAACAACAACTTCCATGCCCTCTCCGCTTCCGAGTACCGCCGCCTACTTCTCTACCTCACTTCTGTGCCCTCGTAAGTGTTAACGAGTACCTACTTTATAAATAAGGAACGGAAATATATATTTTTTAATCTGTCTGTTTGTATTTTTGTTCGCCGAACAGGCAAAAATTTATCAGTATATTTGAGCAAGATTAGCAATTTAATCACATATGGTTAGACTTAAATACTTCGATGTGTTTGAACAAGATCGGTATAGTAGCAACGTCATATACGCAGGCGGTAAAAAAATGGTTTGATTTTTTTTACTGTATATGCGGCTACATGGTCGTGGGCAGTACCAGTTACTGTAGCCCATGGAAATCCAATCAACATCAAATAGGTCTGATTTCCCATCTGAGGTCGTATGTGTATCGGCGGCGCCACGCAGACGTGCTTTCGACATAAGACCTCACACCATCATCAAATATGACTACCACCTTCAAGACGAATGAAAAATACAACTTATTTAATTTTACACAATCAGGCCATGGAATTCTTCAAGAAATCTTTAGTCAATATTATCTCAATATTATCAGTAAATAAAAATTAATTATTCTATGCTATCTACGTTAACTGGTTGGACGTAAATTTTTTACAACCTTTACTTTTTTAAGTTCAAACATAGTAGGTAGCTAGTCTTCTATTAACAAAATATACCTTGTTTATCTACATCTGTGTGTAAGCAGGTATTTTTATTGAACCAGTAATATCCATTGTATCAGTAAAAGCAAACGACAAAGTGCTCATGGTTTCACTGATATCACAGCAAATGAGTAAGTTCGTATCAATGGTGGAATCTAGGTTAAACTCATGGCCTATATAAATGCTAATTAAAGCCGCAGTTCTCTTTGACTTTTGTGTTGTTTCTGGAGAATAAACGAATCGTATAAAAATCGCGAGTAAAACAAATGTCATTCTTTAATCAATGGCGCATGTTAACATTCGTTAAAAACAAACAAGAATTGCACCATTGTGACGAAATGATAAATAATCATAGACGAAACATCGTCTGAGACGCGTGGAATTCATTGTAAAAACTTAATGCGAAGAAAAAGCAGATATTCTGTAATGTCATAATAAGAGGTATGATAGAGTAAAGGCGTGTCCACACAAGCGCGCTAGAATGTAGCGGTAGGCGCTAATTCAACATAGACACGTTAAGCTCGTGCATGCTGGCTTAACAGAACGGAACGAAACAGAAATGGTACACAATTATCGGTTATCCGCGACCTATGGACCGTGGATTCTTCTATGATCTGCCATTATCTCTGAGAGATTGTATATGTACAATACAAAAGTAATGTTCTCTGTCTTAAAAAAATCTCGTTATCATAAAATCGATTGCAACTGTGGTGATTCAATTTTTTTATTCTTTGATTAGAAATGTTATTAACCGTCATTTTGCTATTTCACAGATTACTAGAAGCTGAAATGGGTTTCCATATAATAATCGATCGAAGAAAGGACAGATGGAACTCAGTTAAGGCAGCACTACTTAGGATATCTGTAAGTATGCTGATTGCTTCGTATGTATGATCTTTATCACTTGTCACCTGGTGAGATTTTGCGAAACTATAGAAATGTTGTGGTTAGACAGATTACACTGGATTGGCGACATTTCAACTTAGCCCTCAGAAGTAGCAACACATCCAGTACGATCTCAATCAGGATTTTGGTCCTTTTTGAGGTTGGATATGGATGCCCATAAGGAAGGATGAGCAGTGAGCACCTAATATCCGGTGCCCTGCATGGTCATTTGTTACTCGGTTAAAAAAATAAGATCTATAAAGTTGGTTCGTTCACCTATGAAACTCCACAGTGGCTCTGCGCTTTAAATTGCTTGGCTGCGGCAGCCATTTGAAAACTGACTGATTACTGGAGCCCGTGCTTTGGCAGCGATTAATTCCTGGCTGCGTCATCTACTAGAACAGGCACGATTGCACTGTAGCAGGCATGCCTATTATATACAACGTAGACATAATAATGATCGTCACCTAATAACGTCACGTAATTCACTCAGTAATTGAATTTAAATATAAATAGACACCTTACTGCATAACGACTTACGTGTATGTTATTTAAAAGACGTGTCGTCCGTTCCAGGAGTTCTTCCCTGGCATAATCCACGCGGTGTACGTCCTCCGGCCGGCGAGCTTTCTCCAGAAAGCGCTGTCGGAAGTAAGCAGCAAGTTGTTCAAAGAGGAGTTCAGGTTCAGGGTGCTCGTATGCTCCTCTATAGAGGAACTGTACGAGCACTTTGATAGGTCGCAGCTTACTCCAGACTTGGGCGGCGAATTGCAGTACTCACACTCCGAATGGATTCAGCAGCGAATAGTAAGTCGATTCAAAATATTCGTTATTATTGATATTTCTTTTAATGACGAGATTCAAGATTTTGTCTTAAAATAGAAAATACTTGACTATGTAAAGATGACGGCGAATAATTATTATTGTCCCACTGCTGGGCACGCGTCTCCTCTCAGAGATGGGAAAGTTTGGGCGATAGTCCACCACACTGGCAAAGTGCGGATTGGTGGATTTCATATGCCCTTGAGACCCTTGTTTTCTCATGAAGTTTAGTTCGTCCTCATTCAACGTTAAAGCCAGCAAAAATTGATAATACGCAAATAATTTCGAAGATTTAAAATAAATAAATGTTTCGAGAAAAAGAGGTGCGTGCCAGTATTTGAACCCCCGACCCACCGGAGCGGGTGGTCGAGGTTATTCACCACTAATATCACTATCACTCACCCATTCTCAGTAATAGACACATTAGATCTCTTTTTACCTTTCTTTTTATAGAAAAAAATCGATCTTACAACCACATAATTATGATGATTTATTCTTGCGCACTGAACCACACTTGTGGATATTATGGGAATTCCATAATGAGCTGATCGCCTTATGAAAATCTGAAAAAATTTAGAAATGAACACACGAATTTTGTTTCCCGTTAACATTGTTAACACATTGAATGTTTCCATGTTACAGGCCTTGGAGAAATTTTCATCACTTATGAAAGAAATCTCGACAAAACTGGACGACTTTATGCATGAAATAGTGGACTGCGATATGGGAAATGACCCGACACAAACCAAAGAATTATTAGACTGTCAAGAATCTAGGTATGTACCGATGGTGAAAATTGATTCAAGAATTACCTTAGGAATGTTTAATACTTTTCCTATTTAAATTTTTTTTTTTCAGGTATCAAGCTTTAAAAATTGAACTATCGTCAGCAACAACGCAAGGCGAAGAGTTGCTGACGCAAGTGCGAAAACCAAATCTTACTTATAATATAATAAGCCACGTGGCTGCTGTAGAAAGGTAAACAGTATGAGCACCGTTTCTTATATCAGAAGAAAACTTTGAAGCTTAACGAATTATTTATTTCTAAATCTTATTGTACATTCAAGACACAATCAATAAAACACCTCTTATTTATATTATTTGCAGATTACTGGTGCAACTCGAAGAGACTGAAAGACAATTCGATAATTTCTGGCAAAAGCATTCCACCAAATTAAATCATTGGCTGAAATTTCGGACGTTTTTATTAAATTTTAAACAAATGCAGGTAATTATATTTAAATACGAATTTATGCTTATGATTTTAATCATACAACGTCCCTATTAAGAAGGTACGGGTCGAAATTGAAATACCGAGTGCTTAGTTTTGTGTCGAAAATCAAATACTGGTGTTTTTGGAGAACAAATACGGTGTAGCTCTTCCGTTTCTTTCATTGGCCTAAATACAAAAGCATCCGAAACCGCCCTCTTGCCGACTAAATCCGTTATATCCATACATTTCTCGTGGTTATCAGGATTGTCATTGAAATTACTACGAATGTCTTTCCTCTTCTGTGCATCGAGCTGGAATGAAAGTTTTTGTATTTTTCTCGTTTGATCTTCGAGTCGCGCTGTCAACTCCTCCGCCTGTTTTCTTTTCTTATTAAATTCAGTTTGCAGCGAAACAATTTTTCGTTTGCATGTCTCTAGTTCCGCTTTTAATTTTTGCACGTTCAATGTGTTTATTTCCTCCAAACACTCAAGTTTTTCTCTAGAATGTTTCGCCAGATTTTCCTGATAAAGTGTCTCCTGCTCAACTTGGTACGACCAAAAAGACATAGCCCTCATAGCGATGTCCATAATCATATCCGGCTTCATGCCCGCTAAAACTATGGATTTGAAAGTTTCACACGGTTTAAGATCAGCTTGAATCACATCGAATTTGTCACGGAGCTCAGTTCCACACGCCGGACATGTTAACGAGTTTTCCGCGTTTCTTTTAAATTCGCGTTTGCCATGCTCGACGCAAAAGGCGTGTGAACACGTTGTCACCCAGGCTTGGCTTGTAAGTGACCTTCGACATTTCCGAAAATTGCACATAATATCTAATGACATTGTAGAATTTGATTACTTTTTTACTATTTTTCTATATTTGTTATTACTAAATTTTCACACTCACGTATTTTAAGGTTATAGATAGTTGTCAGTTTTATATTTTTAAATACTTATAGAAAGTATTTTTTAATAATGTGAATGGCCAACATCCGCTTATTGTTGGATATTTTTAAATTTAGATTCAAAAACACTACAAACCATTCTTATCAACGTGTGTGTGTTTTTTATTACTTGTAACAATTATCTTAAAAGTATTTTCTAATTTGGATTTTTTATTATTATTAAGGCGACTTTAGATGGGCATCTAAAGACAGCGTGCGATATGACCGAGGTGGGCGAGACGGCAATCCGTGTCGATACCCTTATACTGGAGGCAAATGATTTCGAGAAACTGTGTAACTGTGATTTGGATACTGCATCATCTGTTATAGAAGACGGTAAGAAAAAAAAGAAGTATTTTAATCTGTTTATGAATTCACAAAGATTAAAGTTATTTTGGTTATTACTGAATAATTATATGTATAAAAACGGAGAATTGTATTTTTTTTATTATAGCACAACATTATTGTACAATATTTTATTTTATTAATACAAGTTTGTAAACTAAGTTTTTAACACCCTGAAATTTTATCAAGATGTTTTATGAGTAAATTGGTAATGATATTAAAATACATTTTAACAAGCTCTCGTTAAGAAGTATAAGCGCTCATAGCACCATCTATTAAGGAATTTTATAACTATTTAATATAAGTACGTATATTAAAGGTGTTACTAAAAGTATAACTGATATCAACTAATTAGAGGTATCTAACTATCCAAAATATTATTAAATTGTTGTCGCAAAGTATTGGTATTATATTTTTTCTTAGGTGAAACCCTAATGAAGGACCCACTAAGCTCGGTGGACCACATAGAGTCGAAGTGCGAGGAACTTCGGCGAACTAGTGCTTTACTAATAGATAAGATACAGAAACGAAACAATCTGCTGACGAAGGCCAGGGAACTTATGGACAGGATAGATAAGGTAAAATATATAAATATGTTTAAAACAAACCAAACATATTTTTTTGCATTCTTTAGTAAAAAAAACCTTTATTAATTTTATTCCTAATATGATTAACATGGATACTATCCGTAATATTCCGTACAACAATTATTATCTTTATATGTGATTTTTGATGTATTTTCACTTTTTCCATATTCAAACTACATCCAAATGTTTAAGTGTGCGCCGTGGCATTAGGTACGATCGTGAACGAATATTTTTGTACATATAACTTGCCTTATAGCTAGCCACACATGTGTTATCATACGAATATTTTATGGTGGTAGTCTTATGTCGAAGGTACCACCGTTCCACCTATTTTTACCGTAATGCTTTACGCAGTATGAGAACTGCTGTGTTTCGGTTTGAATGTTGTGGTTAGGCAGAAGACACCGGACAAGAGGCATTTCAACTTAGTCCTCATGAGTAGCAACGCACCCACATACGACCTCAGATAGGACTTTCGTCCTAGTTGAAGCTTGATGTTGATGTCCGTGAACTGCAGTGACCACTTAGCATCAGGTGGCCAGCATGTTTATTTGCCATTCGATTAAAAAAAAACTAAATTTGATCTTTCCCACAGGCTAACAACTGGTGCGCAACCGGTGTTGAATTACTAGCGGGTGAGGGCGGACTCGTTGCCGTCGAAAAGTTGCTAGAAGACGCCAAAAGCTTCGGACTCACCGCTCCGGACGAGTTCAGAGAGATGCTCATGCAGACGGCGACGCAGGAAACAAGGGCTTTGGTCACTCAGGTGAGAATGAAATATGCTTATTTCATAAAACCTAATGTGTTAAAAATTAATTAAGGTTAAGAATCTCGACCTCGCGCTCCAGTGGCAAACATTTGTGATGTAAATTAGCAGTGTGAGAGCTGCTGTGTTTCGGTTAGAAGGTTGGAGGTAGGTAGAACACGCTGAACTTCATGAGGCGTCCTCCGGAGTTGGGTGCCTGTTAGTTGTGGTTTGATGTGGATGTCCATGTCCAGGGGCTGCAGTGACCGCTTAACATCAGGTGCCCTGCATGCCCGCTTGCTATTCCGTTAATATGTAAAAAAAAAATGCGTTCTTGTTTCTGTGTGTGTGTGTCCATGGCAGCGGTACAAGGAATCACAGCAAGGGTCTACGAGTGTGAAGCGTCGTCGGCACATTATAACGTAAAATCCCGCTCTACACCTTAGGGAGAGGGAGTGCCTGAAAAACAGCGCTGCACGGAGCCGTGGTGCGACTCCGTGTCAGCAGTGGCTGAGTCACTCCTTTTGCCCACTTTATATTTAACTAGCTGTGCCTCGCGGTTTCACCCGCGTTAGACGTATGGTATCGCGGACATTTTTATAGATATTGATGTCCTCT
>DWKW01003415.1:0-10042 GCA_018250115.1 Doberes anticus
CATGAGTAGCAACGCATCCACATACGACCTCAGATAGGACTTTCGTCCTAGTTTAGGTTTGATGTGGATGTCCATGGTCTACAGTGACCACATAACATCAGGTGGCCTGCATGCTCGTTTGCTATTCTTTTATGATAAAAAAAAACATAAAAATATATAAATTCATATGAAAATATGCAATGAGGGCAAAGACCTATTACTGATATAGCATTTTCCTTAAAATTTGTAGTAGTTTATATTTTAGTTGTTTTTACAAAGAATCAAGCCGCAATTTTAAATTTTTTAAAGATAAAATTATGTTTCAATAAAGATCCATGGTAATGAAGGAACAAGTGAAGCATTTTGCAACTAAATTCTGCACTTATGTTATACGTTACTATATATTATTGAATACGTCTATACAAATAAATAAAATTGAAGTGTGTTATTTCGAAACAATAATAATCTAAACTGAAATTATAAAGTAGTAGTTGTAGGTTGCCTTTAAAACTATCTGTCCAATTCAATTCTTTCACCAATATTTAGACTAGACCTTCCGGGTGGGTTTTGGCTATATATTATACCGTGAAAGCACTTTTCGTTGAAATCAATTTTGCAATACGTTGCAAACGTCGACATACGTGTCGATAAAAAACGTTCGATTGAATGTGTTTCTTATGAACACGGCTATAACGGTGAGATATATTAATACTTTCTGTAGAAAAGTTGTGGGAATTAATATCATCAACATCAACCCATTACCGTCTCACTGATGGGCACGGGTATCCTCTCAGAGATGACAAGGTTTAGGCCATAATCCACCACGCTGGCCAATGCGGATGCGGATTGGCGGACTTCACATGCCTTTGAGAATGTTCTGAAGAACTCTCAGCCGTGCAGGTTTCCTCACAATGTTTTCCTTCACCGTTAAAGCGAGTGATAATTACCTAATTCATAATACGCATGTGCAATTTCAAAATTTTTGAATAGACAATATTTTGAGAAATAAAGGTGCGTGCCGGGATTTGAACCTCGACCCAACGTAGCAGATGCTTAACCACTAGGCTGTCAGTCACCCAGAGATTAATAATAAGGTTTGCAAAAAGATCTATGCTATGGTTCATTTACAAATTGATCAGTTATGATTAAAAATTCATTTACTGCAGTTCACCTGTATTATGAGATAAGAGAGATATATATTTTGAGAACCAAATGTAATATTCTTATAAAAACAAATTTAGTTATGAAAATTTTATGTAGATACCAACACTTAAAAACTATGCGGCGCCAGCTATGATTATAAACTTAAAGGAGTATTTTATACAGGAGTATCGAAATTTGTTAGAGATTCTGCTAAAACGTTGCCACTTTGGAAGATCTAATACCTGTTATTTTATGCCAATTTAGCAAATAAAAATAAAAAAAGAGGAAAACTAAACTTTTATTTTAACGGAATAGAAAAGGAGCAAGCAAGACACCATGTTCAGTAGTTACTACTACGCCTGGATACTCATATATAATTCTATATAGAGGGCGGACAAGTTTTTACTCCTGCATATCGAGCATGCAGGCCACCAGATATTAAGTAGTCAGTACAGATCTTTAATATCTACGTCAAACCCCAACTAGGACGCATGGGATGCGTTACTGCTATAGAGGACTAAGTTGGTATGCCTCATGTCCAGTATCATCACTGCTGCCTTCCGACAGAAATTGGTGTTGCTGCGGTGTCGCCGCAGGAGAGCCACGTCATGTCAAACATGAGGATCGACAGTAATAATAAAAATAAAACAAAATGTATAGAGATCAATGTTTATTTCACCCAAATATTACATTTATTAATAAACAGGTGAAAATTAATAACCACCCCTCAATCTGAGGACTAAATGAAGAGTGGATTCCTTCTGAATGTTGTAGTCGGACAGAGTGCGGCCATCTTCAAGCTGTTTACCGGCAAAGATCAACCGCTGTTGGTCTGGGGGGATGCCCTCCTTATCCTGGATCTTAGCTTTGACATTCTCAATGGTATCAGACGGTTCCACTTCCAAAGTGATTGTCTTGCCAGTAAGTGTCTTCACAAAGATCTGCATGCCACCTCGTAGACGTAGTACTAAATGAAGAGTAGACTCCTTTTGAATGTTGTAGTCTGAAAGTGTCCGCCCATCTTCTAGTTGCTTTCCAGCAAAGATAAGACGTTGTTGGTCCGGAGGGATACCTTCTTTGTCCTGTATCTTGGCCTTCACATTTTCAATTGAATCGGAAGGCTCAACCTCCAATGTTATAGTCTTTCCAGTCAACGTTTTCACAAAAATCTGCATTTTGCCTGCAACAAAGAACATATAATTAATTAAATTTAATGTGTAAAGAAAACATGTAATTTTTGAACACCTTGTATGAAGAGATTCACACAATTCAAAAAGGGCGTGGTTTCAGTATAAACCGATTTGATTGATAAATACATAATTACGTAAGCAATTTCTTCGATCAAATAGTAAGTACCTATTTACCTTACATTAGTTACGATACTGATATAATTATTAAAAGGTAAAAATATGCACTGGGTGGGTGCAATTGATTTTTTCATATTTATGTTTAGTAAGACCTACGATATTTACTAGATAGATATATTTGAATTTCAGTAGAATAGTAGAATAAGAGTATCTATTAATTTAAAACACAGCGTAGTCACCTGAATTAGCAAGACAAAATGGCGTACTCCAGATAGAATATTATTCTGATCTATTATGGCTTATCGAATCTTGGGGATTGGTTGCTGGATGGTTAACTTAAGCCAAATGGTTAAATAACTTATAAGAACAGGAAATTTATGCTACTGCATAAAATTATACGTATAAACATTTTAATCAGTAAATTATTCGATTTATTGAAGAAGGAAATTATGTACTCACCACAGAATCACAGTAATTTAGAAACTGGATATGGATGGATATCAGAATATCAATGTCTCAAGAATTTTAATATTTTATGTTCGCGTTCACGTTCACGTCCTCGCTGGCTTATTTCTTCTTAGAAAATTTGCGAAACAAAGGAAGAACGACTTTATATAGCGGAACCTTCTGCGTCAATCGATACTACGCCGCGACGCGCCACACATATACATCGAATATACGACGATGCCGTCAACCGCCGAAGTTTGCCGACGATTTCTATCTCATTTCTCTTTTTTTCTTATTACATTAGTACGAGATAGCGTATAGTAGTCACTAGTCATTTCTGGAACATTCTATTATATACGACCAAACCAATTATGAGTATTGTGACGCATTTTTTCCGCAATACATTTCATCAGAATTTTCCAACATAAAGGATTAAAGGATGGACAACAAAAGTCTTAATTTACCTCTACATAAAGAATAAATATACCATACATAGTATCTATGGAATCTGTTTAAATTTAAATATTTTCATTTCATTGTATCAGGATGGTACCAGGATTTCTTATTGTACCACTTTTAGGTTTACCAGATGATATGATAACAACGACAACGTTTACTACGTTTACACGCGATGACTGGATTAACTGTTAACATAAAAAAAATATTGCCTTTTCATTTTCTTATAAAACTAGTTTATTTTGGTTCATAGCCGTCTAGGAAAGTCAATAACCCTTATTGAAGCTATCGAGGGGCTAAATGTCTGAGAATTCCGGGATAAGACAAAATATAAGTAGGTTTGTTGAACAAAATAAATTTTAATCCAATCTTTATGCGATTTTGTAGTATACCTACTTATTAATCTAACCAAGAACCTACAAATCTTGTTCAAACTTTGGCAGTATTTATATTTCACAACATGCTTACACACTGTAAGAGACCTATTAAAATCTATTTATATAGGTACGTAGATGATCAAATCTGGTCAAACACCAGCTGGTTTTAAAAAAAATTGTTATGCGAAAACTAGTTATAATGTTACACAAAAAATTACATTGATTAGTCTTATGGTACTGATATCTATATAATTGTTTCCAGTTATGTGCTATTTACTGTTAATTTAAGATGTACTATATTTGTATGTATGAACAGCACATGTAATAAAAGCATATTTGAATAGCATAATTTTATTGATGAATTTAGTAACTTTCTACATAAATTGCAAGTATTTATTTACAGAATTATCTACAGTTAACATATATATTCTACAAGAACAACTAAAGATATATTTTATGATTATTTTCTCTGTTGTTCATTAGTTTCCCATGGTCTTGGCCCTCGTTTATTCTCCCAGTTATCAATATCAAGTTTTTGTATTTCCTCATATGCCTTCTCCAAAGTTACTTCCTTATCTTTGTGTAGACCCATTTTTTGTGCTTCTTCTTTTGTTATTCCTTTCACTTTTGAAAATTGATATCTGAAATATAAAACAAATTATTAAATTACTTATTTACATCCATCAGTCACAAGCAGATACTTTAGTAATATAAACTATAACTGTAAGATACTAAACATACTAATATCCACCATAAACTATAATTATATCTGTTTACATGAGTGTGAAGGTGATTTTTAGAATTAACAATGCTATTTTGAACCATATCTGTAATTAAAATTGTTCTAACCTACCCAATCCAAGTAGGGTGCTTAGATTTAGTACAAACAACTTTTAGGAGAACTAAACTAGATTTATTTAGGATGACTGTAATTTTACATTAATGTTTCTACCATATCCTTGAGACTTAACACACTTTGGTTCTGGAATTAATTTTGGGTATTAAGCCGTTTCCTTTTTCAGTCATACTATTTCAATTATCAGGCTATTTAAATAAGTTTGTCCTCTGATAAGGGGATGATTTTACACTTTATGTATGGATTATTGCACGACTAAAGTTATCGGAGTCGGGTTATCGGACGCTTACACTTCTTTGATATTTTATACAGTAATATATTTAGTAACATAATTCTAATATATAGAAAATCATTTTATACAAGCAATAAATAGAAACCTTATTTGTGTCCATTCTCTCAAGCCAAAAGACCCTCCAATAACAAACAGTACAAAAGGTAGCCCATACTTAATAGATTTGCGTTTGCTATAAGATACTACAGTATTTTTAATAAAATTAAGAGTAAATTTTTCATCGTTAGCTGTCATCTCTATGTCATTTCTTAATCACAACCCGTGATCACAATACAACATTCAAACATTCCACTCCGGATAGTGAAGAATGTGTATTTTTTTTGTTTTGTATTTGACTAGTGAAGGAGGTTATATATTAAGAGGTGACATTGACATTTTGAGTTAATTTGACATTACGAAAGTCTCTTTAGTAAAGCTACTAACATCGATATTCGATACCGATAAGTGTATCGTCGATCCTTGAATGACATAATTCTTTTTTTAAGTGTTTATGGAACATAATTTTATAACAAATTATAATTATGAAATAAATTAAATTAACCAGTTTCAACACTTTATTTTTAACATCGTCTTTATATAAAAATTTATTAACCTTCTGTTTTAATTCTCCAAAATGGTGCACGATAACAAATACTTAATGATCATAAAAGAAGTACATACATTTGTTGAAGAAAAATGTGCACGGGACGAACCTACACGGCTCGAACAATTATGTAAATTTCGAAGTTTTCGCGCCAAATAAGTCGCTGTCTAAACATCTAGTGCGTACGATTGAACTCATTTTAGTCTTTATATCGTGTCCAATGTATCTGTAGAAAAATATTTTATGAGATCATTAGATTTCATTCCTAGATTAATTTACAACAAATTTTGAATAAAATAACGATTAATGTATTATTAGGCTGTATATTTGAAGTTCAATGTTTAGATGTCTGCTTACGTTAAAACGACAACCGAACCACAAAATAAAATTTATAAAATGGCGGACTTTTAAGAGTGACGTATGTGTTGTGTTTATAAATTTGTAAATTTATCGTTAACTGTGATTAAAATAATGTATTGAGAAATATTTCTTTCAATCGTCTGCGTTATCTATTAGTCGTAACATCTGGTAAGTGGACTCAATATTATTATACACTATTTTTTGCGTAGGGTTGTCAGGGTATTGAGGCTGTATTGCATTGTAGGCGTTCAATTCGTAAATTGAACAGTTTGTAATAGTGAACAATAAAAATTTATATAATCTTATGAAAACTTCGCATATGACAATGATACTATGGTTTCCTATTAATTGCTAGACATTAAAATAGTCATGTTTTTTTTTGCTACCCTTCCATACCAACTGGAAAGGAACCGTATATATTTCCTAATCGATTACGTATGGTCTCAATGTTGTTGTATTTCTAATTAGAATTCTTGTCTCATATTTTCAGTATTTCATTCTGGTTAAATTTACAATCAATTCCACTAAATTTGCGTTAAAATTGGCTTCATGCATGTATAACATTTTGTGTAAGTACTAAACAATATTGTTAAATTGCACCATTGATTTATATGAATTCTTCATTCTTAAATGTTGGCTGTAACCTTTCATTACTAGTTATAATTGTTATATTAAATTACTCATTTTATTTCACTGGAGTGAGAATAAAAATCTGTATTGCTTTACCCACCTAAGAGTACAAAATGTTAGTATGTTCTAGAACTACTGTTTATTAACTGTTACTACTGTTAATTATGCAGTTTGGATACTTTTCCGAAAATTGAGGGGGGGGGGTTTATAGGCTGCTTCAATTGGTTGCAAGTAATGATATTCCGTTGGGAGAGGCTGAAAATGGAAACAGTATGTAATTTTGGTGATGATGATGGTCTACTCCTATTTCGTGCAATTGAAAGCACTTTGAAAAATGTGTGAACCCAATCACGATGATCAGGATATTGGGGTTTGAAAAAGGCTGAACTAGTTAATTAGGTACTTTTATTGACTTTGGCTGATCCATGAAAACAATGTGTAAATGTGTGTTTGTACAACCCCCTCCTCCCTCCAGTCCCTAATGTGAGCATTCAAATATTCAAAGTTTTCTCTAATATTTATGAGAACTTACAGGGGTTAACATGACTTACAGGGTGTAAGTCATACCGTTTATGAGAAATTCAGCCTCCATGATGGAATATCACTTATTATGATATAATGAACAACATCACAGAAAGAAAAAAACCCCATAGTTTTTCGGAAAAGTAACCGCACTGCATAATTACCAGATGTAAATTTAAAATGTCATATATAGAATGAACATATTCTTTGCTTTATTTTATTCTTATTTAAATAGGGAAACTATAGTAATCTTTATTAGTAGATCAGTAAGTTGATGAATAAATTTTATTGTTGGTATACTGCAATACATAAAAAATTACATTCAGATAAAGAACAAACACAAACAGCAGGCAGCCTTGACTTGAAAGTAATTTCTTCCAGGCAACCCTAAGCTATCAGATAAAGAATTAATATAGATGATGGGCAGCCCTATGGCTTATGGAAAGTGATTTCTTCAAGGTAATCTAAATCAAGCAGACAAAAACAATACAATTTACAGTCAGCCTTATGGCTTGACAGTGATTTGTTCTAGGCAACTCTGAACACATAGAAAAAATATTAAATTTAATTGCATGATAGGAAAGATTCTAAAGAAAGTGAAATAATATGTAATATCAATATCAAAATAAATCACACGAACCATAATTTTATTATCACAGGAAAGTAACAAGATTGTCATCCAAAAAATACCTATGAAGGTAGTAGAAAAGAGAAGGATTAGTAACCTCGCCAATAACATTATATTAAAAACGTTATCAGAATGATGAAGCAAGTGGTCATGGGAAACATATAGCTTGCACTATTTGCAACTGGTGTATATAATGTCTTAATTTATTTAATTTTTTCTGTAATCTTTCTACATCATTTCATCAGTGTTATATTTTTATGTTCTAATAAAAAATCTAAATTGATTAAAACACATTCTGCATTAAATAATTTAAAAATCTTGCATTTGTCAACTGTAAATTAAACCAGAATGAACATTTATTCAATAATCGTGTACAACGCCAAAGGGATCAAGCACCCTACACAGATCTAATCAGTTCTGCACTAAAGTTAGTATGGAAGGTACAGTAGTTACCCATGAGTGGTGTTTATGGACGTCGGGCGGGCGCGTGCGATGACATCACCGTCCCCTGCGTCGCAACGCAAGTGAAGACGCACATTGTGTGCCGACTTAATTTGATGACTGCCATCGTTATCCTTCGTTAATCGTTCAACCATATGTCAGCATATTTATCATCTGATGCAAATACCCGATGGTAATAAATCGATTATTCGCGAATTATTACAACAATTGTTTATTTCAATCTGTCATCGTCAACCCATTATTGTCCCACTTTTTAGGCACGGGTCTTCACTCAGAGATGAGAGAGTTTAGATCATAATCCGCCACGCTGGCCAAGTGCGGATTGGCGGACTTCACATGCTTTTCAGAACGGTATAGAGAACTCTCAGACGTGCAGTTTTCCTCACGATGTTTTCCTTCACCGTTAAAGCGAGTGATAATTAATTCATAATACGTACATAATTACGAAAGTTTTGAATAGATAATATTTCGATAAGTAGAGGTTCGTGCTGGGATTTGAACATCGACCCACCATAGCAGGGTCGAGATGCTTAAACACTAGGTTATCACTCTTTAAATCTGTACTCTTATAAAATTGTAACGTGGCCGACATGCCCAGCCCGCGGATGAAAAAAACTAAACTCATAAAAAAGACCTTATGACTAATTAAAAAAAAAAAAAATTCAAACTTTAGAACAAATAGTCATGTTTTCCATTCTTATATTTGGAGACTCAGACAAAAATTTAACTGTACATTCGTAAAAAAAAGAAAACGTATTAAACATATAAGCTCCTCCTTTTTAAAAGTCTGCTCAAAATAAGGTAAATCAGGTAAATAAATACATAAATAAATGACATTAAAACCAATAAACAAGGAATTATAGTTTATCATCTAAGTACAAGTATCGTGGATGTTGTCATTCGTTTATTAATGATTGTTAACCCGACCCCGTCTTCACTTCCTCATTTGTTTTCGCTCTTATACATTGTTCGTTAGCTGATACAGGCTATTGTTTCAATTAAAGATCGATTGATGATATCTGCGCTATTGAAATACTTATAATTACACTGATATTACTGATATCACTATAAATCATAGCATCACAGCAGGATAATAATGCTCATTAAATCTTTTGTGACTTATGATTTTCTTCTATCTTTAATTATTAAATGTAATTTCCCATATTTTGATTGACTGCAAAAAAGAACATTGTCTTTTCCCACATGTGGGTTTTGCGTTTCACCGCAGACGATTTCTGTACAAGGCACTTCAAAGCAGTTACAACCATATCAATAGCGTCACAGCATAAAATGGGTATTGAATTTAAAATTTTCATTCACTACGATGAAAAGCTCTTTGCCATTGGTCTACTTACCGGGAATACAGGGCGAACCAATAATAATCATCATTGCCGAGTCGGTCACGGGGCATTGCGGAGCGAACACTATCGTACTTTGGATTCCTCTCACGCTCCAGTTGTCACAAATACCACTAATTATGTTGCGTTTTTTAACGTGCGGATGTCGTGTTGACATGAGTGCACTCTTCTTTTAGCGCCCACTAAATTAGAACGGAGCTTCTGCTCATTTCGAGGCGTGGTAGTGATTTGATGCACATTTTTACTTTTATAAAGTATGCACAAATTATAGTAAGTTAGTGCAAAGAGCTTTGTACATGGTATAGATTTTTGACGAGAGGATTTTTGGTGTAATTCTATACTGCTGCCTGCTATTTAGCGTTTGTCACTAAGACTTCGGATCATCGCCGTTTTGAAATTATTCGAAACTTAATATGTACCAAGATAATGGTACATTACATTTTTGTTCCAAATTTTATCTCGATCCGTAAATATTTTGACCACAATGGTGTTGCCAAATATTCTATTGATATATGACATATAGATGTAAAAACTAAAATAATTTTAGTATCAGTCCGTGGTACTGATCAAAAACATATTTTTTAATGTACTCAAAAGTGTGACTGCCTAAAATAGATATCACGTAGCAATCATTGGTAAAAA
>DWKW01003416.1:0-10041 GCA_018250115.1 Doberes anticus
AGGCAGAGGACACCGGACAAGAGGCATTCCAACTTAGTCCTCATGAGTAGCAACGCATCCACATACGACCTAAGATAAGAATTTCGACTTAGTTGAGGTTTTATATGGATGTCTATAGGCTGCAGTGACCACTTAACATCAGGTGGCCTGCATGCTCGTTTGCTACTCTATTAAGATAAAAAAAAAACTTTACATCAGGTGGTCTGTATGCTCGTTTCCTATGCTAATAATACATTTAAAAGAAATATAGAGACCGGATACAGAAGAAATTGTATAAAAACTTGAGTATCATTTGTGCAGTCAATAGTATTTCAAATATTCCTCGAACCGTTCAAAAATGAACAGGATAACTTCATTTCGTTCATACTTCATAAAACTCAATTAGTATTACAATTTAATATTCTAAAAACGTCTCAGCGAACATCGTGACGCGTTTATTGTTTGACGCTAACACTGTATATTTTATATATTTCTTATAATAATATATCTTCAAAAATCTTATAACGAATTAATAATTACGATCTTTTATGAAAATTGAAAGGAAAATGTATTATTACAAAAATTCACGACACTTGTCCGCGTCGTAGCTACAGGATTCGGAGGCGCAAACCTTAGGGGGCGAACTCGTAAACCATACTGAAGGACCTTAAGGTATTCGTAGCATAATTTTTGTTGGGCACAAGATACAAATCTTGCCCTGGCTGCTCGTGACCTGAGCTACGATACAGACAGTTGTCATTGAAACTACATCGTAATTGTAGTTTTTTAGTTTTGAAAAAAGTGAAGTTAGTGTCACTGACCCTTCATAGAACAGTGCTTACTCGTAAGAAAATGTATTTATTGAGAATTTACATAAGCGATGGATGTTTGTAATTTGTAATATAAATTAAGGTCGGTGTATTAAAATGTTACTTTCCGTTTAAATAAATATTATTTAAAAGTGTCGTCCAATATTTATTTCTTTTTCATACCCGAGTTCACACTAAGCCTATCATAACTAAAATATATGATGTCTGATAGTAGTAGAGTCTTATGTCGAAGGCTCGCCTGTGGCTGCACTGCCGCTGCACCTATTTCTTCAGTAAAGCAGTAAAGAGTTTCGATTTGAATGGTGAACTACACCATTCAAACAGCAGAAAACACTGGACAAGATATATTACGTTCAACCTCAGATAGGACATTGGTCCTAGTTGAGGTTTGATGTGGATGTCCAAGGTTTGCAGTTACCACTTAATGTCAGGAGGCCGGCATGGCATGCTCGTATGCCATTCCGTTAACATAATTTTTTTTATAAAAATAAAACTTTTCTGATTATTGTACAACAGTACAAAAATCCAAATTTAATGTAATCAAAACAATTCCATGGATTACAGAAATTTCCTAGCATAAATTAAGTAAAATTTTCAGCCCTTTTATAAAATGTTACTCTTAGATTTTTTGACGACATAATCCTTCATTACTCTTAACAGCATGTAACTTTTTTGACAGTTCCTTTTTTAAATAAAACGTTATTTTATTTATTAATCTCGGTAAATTAACATCATTAGCCGATTATAATTCCACTGCTTCGCACGGGCTTACTCTCGGAGATCAAAGTCATTTAGAGTACCACGCTGTCCAAATGCGGATTGACGTCACATGCCTTCCTAACTCTCAGGATTCCTAACGATATTTTCCGTTGAAACGAGTAATAATATATACATATATAAATCTCGGTAAAGGTAGGGATCGAATCATTTTTGGAGTTCACGTATGGCCACCATACCGTCTGCTATCCACGGCACCGGGTTCGATTCTTGGCTGAGGACACATATTTGTATGTACCGGACTCGGCGATGTGAGAGACCAAAGACTCACCACTGAGTTACCACTGCGGCGAACTATAATGCCCCGTGTAGGTTCGATATAATAACTTATAACGTTTCACACTCATAGCCCCACAGCGGGATTTGACCTGTGTCGTGGGTGCCATGGACATACAAAAACAAGCACACAAACACCCAGACCAGGGACAGAAATTTAGATTCATCATTCAAATTTCAGCCCTCTGGGATTCGAACCTTGCGACCGGCAGACCGACGTGTAGACTACGGCGCCATACGGGTCTACAATATAAATAAATAAATAACGTTTCACAATCATAGCCCCACAGTAGGATTTAACCTGTGTCATGGTTGCCACGAACACACGCAGAAACAAGCACATAAACACCCAGGCCAGGTACAGAAATGTAAATTCATCATTCAAATTTCTGCCCCACTGGGAATCGAACCCAGGACCCTCCGAACAACAGACCGTACGTTGTCCACAGCTCCATACGAGTGTTAAAGAATCGATGCTCTTAATTGAGACAAACTAATTATAAACACTACCTAGCTATTACTAGCTAGCTACCTTTATAAACCTAAACCTAATTAAATGAAGGCCCCTTAGCTACACAACAGAACTACGAGTATAAATAAATGTAACTAGTAGAATACGAAACTAATTAGCCAGACTCTACACCAACTCTACACTTCATCGTACTTGTTTTACAAGTGGACATAAACACACACACACAGTGGAACACACAGTTCACACACAGTGGAACATAAAAGCGGCTTAACTACATACTTTCACTTTTTTTAACATAAAAGAATAGCAAATGAGCATGCAGGCCACCTCATGTTAAGTGGTCACTGCAGCCTATGGACATCCACATCAAACCTCAACTAGGACGAAAGTCCTATCTGAGGTCGTATGTGGATTCGTTGCTACTCATGAGGACTAAATTGGAATGCCTCTTGTCCGGTGTTCTCTGCCTAACCACACCATTCAGACCGAAACACAGCAGCTCTCACACTGCTGCTTTACGGCAGAAATATTTTTGCAACGGTGGTGCTACCGCATGCGAGTCTTTGATATAATAAGACTCTACCACCTTCGAAGCATTAATAAATATATCTAGTAGAAGACAAAATTTATTACTAACACTCTATATCAACTCTACACTTTGTCCTACTTGTAAAACACTTAGTACAAATTATATTAAGACGTCTTAGCTACACTCTACGGAATATAAATTATATGAAGAGTACAAATAAATATAACCCGTACATTAAGAAAACTATTAGTTCGAATTTACAGCAACTGTACAATTGATATAGAATAAAGTGTAGACTTTATGCTTCTCGTAAAACACTTAGTGGAAGCGCCAGTGTTCGTACACTGACGGCAAGTGAGTTAAATATTATATAGCGTCACTTAAAACACTTAAGGTATTAAGTACGTTACATGTTACTTCAACTTTATTTCTATAAGCTAGTGACGTTGTATCGCGACTTGTTGACTCACTTATCGGCGACGGAAGCCCATAGGAGTTGTTTGGAAGCACAAAGTCTATTTCCGAGTTGCGCCGCCGCACCGCTCGTATGTTTTCGCCCTTAGGGTACACTAGGCAATATGCTAATGCAAACAATTTTCGAGTGTCGTCGTCGAAGACTTGCATGCATATCGAAGGCTGCAAAGCAGCATTTTGAGTATTGTGGTATTTCGGTTTGAAGGGTGTGATTAGGCAGAAAATACTGAAGAAGAATACTGAAATACTGAAGCAAGTTGTCTTAGTCCTTAGAAGAAGCAATCCATCTACGCACGACCTAAGACTTCTGACCTATATGTCGTTTGATGTGGATGTCCATGCACTGCAGTGACAACTTACCACGAGGTATCCTGCATGCATATAAAATTACAAGAAAAATTTGGACAAGGTACCCTCTATCGCCGCAATCGGGTCTATGGATTCCTCCATCCATTTACAAAGGAAAACGACTGAAAATAATATATTCCATTTGCCTCTCGCACTTGCAAATATTACCGTCCATATTTATATATGGTAATACTCAATACACTTACGTGAACATACCTATATATAAATAATGGTACATACAGTACATAGTACATGGATACTTATTTTGATACTTATAATAACAAATAATTTACATAAAGATACATCACTATTAACTTCGATTCTGGAACGGCAATAATTACTAAGTGTTAAAATCGTTTTTTCGGAGTGAAGAGAGCTTAGGCCATAGTCCACCACGCTGGCCAAGTGCGGGTTGGCGGACTTTATATACTTTTGAGAACGTTATTGAGAACTCTCAGGCATGCCTTCCTTAACGATGTTTTCCTTCACCATTAAAGCAAGTGATAATTAATTAATTATACGCACATAATTGCGAAAATTTTAAATAGACAATATTTCGTGAAATAGAGGTGCGTGCCGGGTTTTGAACCTCGACCCAACGTAGCGGGGTCGAGATGTTTAACCACTAGGCACTACTACTCACTAGGAAATTCCTAAGGAGGATGATTACACTGAGATACGAGTATATCGTTTTTCAACGTACAGTGTACTCAAGTGATAGGAAATATATTTTAACAAAAAAAATGAAAAAAAAAAAATTTTAAGGCGAGTTAAACGAAAAAAAATCATTAAATTTTCCATACAAGACCTAAGCCATATGAAAACAATTACGACCACATAAAACAGACGTACGAAAGCATGCCTACTAAGGCGAAGGGCTTACTTTCTTCCGTATTATACACATAATAACGTCATTAAAAATACAGCGCGCATTTGAGGAGCGATAAAAATTCGCGATAACAGTTCATAGCGACCGCCATAACCCCAGCCACCCTATCTCAACGGAATAAGGTTCATTATACAAATGGGCGACGCGCCAAAACGTCCATTGACGTAGGACGCCATATTTTCAAAAAAGGACAGCGGTATTATCATACAATTGCACCGCGTCATAAATTGTATGGAGCTAGACTTGTCACTAGTGATGTGATCGACTCAACGTAACGCATCCCGTATCTTTAACGTTACATGTCTTTATTGTCATGTCTTTACTTATTTTTTATTGGACTGGATGATACGCGATAAAAACTGATACGTCAAGATGGTTCAATAAAGATCGTATGAAGTCGACGTATAAACTTCCGCCGACACATATGACTTCGGACTTATTTGAGGTTAGATGCTGATGTTCACAGGCTGTAGACCACTTCACATCCAATGACCCTGATCATCAGATCATGCTCGTTTGCCATTACTTTACAAACATATTCTTTTAATGCAAAAGCATTGATCAATGTATTTCAGGTGTTTTCTTCCTAATAAAATACACGAGTGGTAGTCCTGATGGTGGTAAAGTCTTAAGTCGAAGGCTCGCCTGCGGCGGCACCACCGCCTATTTCTGCCGTAAATTAACAGCGTGAGAACTGCTGGGTTTCGGTTTGAAGGGTATAATTAGGCAGAAGACACTGGACGGGAGGCATTCCAACGTCCTCTAGAGTAGCAACGCATCCACATACAACCTCAGATATGATTTCCGTCCTAGTTATGGTTTAGTGTGGATGTACATGGGCTGCTGTGGCCACTTAAAATCAGGTGGCCTCCATGCTCGTTAGCTATTCCGTTTGAATAAAAAAAAGAAACATTATAGATACATTTTTAAACCCACATTGTTTTCGTCGTCCATCAAAACTATTTTAAGACAATGTTCTCGATAGAGATTCCCAATATACCACTCTATTGTTCGCTGACATTAGTTTATCTCAGCTCCATGACTGTAACCATTAACTGTCGATTGAAGATTTAAGATAGCTACGATGTGTTTATTTTTCAACAAGAACTTATAAATAACTAGATTTCTACCACGCAGGTCAAAAGCATGCGAAATTAATCGTAGGCGGTTTCTCACTCAAGTCCGTCTATTCGACTTCGCTATAATGAAATTGTAAGAGTGCTATTTCTGTACATTGAAGATATTTTTGGAAATCTAACTGATATAGAATGTTTTTTATATTTTGTCTGAAATACGGCTAGTTAGGAATATTCCAGACAATGCAGGTTGAAGAATTCGGTTCCATAATTTAAACTGGTAGGGTCCTAGGCTATCCGGCTCGAAGGACCAATTCAAGGTTCTAGGATTCTAAGATACTTAGAGTAGACAAGTTCTTTTTGGTATTTATTGAATATTAAAGGTTACTGTGTCGCGTTTTACTGTCACCACTGCTCTAGGCCGCATAGTCTGAAGAAGTGAGTGAGTGGTGGCTCACCATCCTGCCGATGCTGCCCGAAATTTGTATAAAAACTATTTAATATTGTGGGTGATTCTTGAACAATGCAAAGATAATTTTAACATTCTTATTTATATACATATGTATCTCAATTTATTTAAAAGTGTAAATTATTTTAAAAAAAAATCCATTCGTAGGTTTTAATTTCTTTGCAAATGATGACCTAATTGGGACACCTACAGTCCTATGTATGTATATTGCCTTACCACACTATTATTATATAATAGACTCTTCCGACCATCATCGTAAATAACATACCGCGTGGACCTGAGCCGAGGACGAGTCTCGCAGGAGACGCCCTCAGGTCGGTCGCACATCCCATCGTAGCCCTCTTCTTTTTGGGGTGGAGTTGCGTGTTCAGGTCGTGGCCTTCACGCCCGACTCTGTATCTCACTTCTACCCCTCCCCCACTCACTTTAAGTCTGGGTGAGCCCTTCCGGTTGCCCACAAAAAATTGTGAAGCTGTAAAGCTGAAAAAAAATGTATAATAGTAGCCTGATCACATTCAAAGGTTACTCATAACTCATAAACGTTCCCATCAAACTGATTCAAGAAGAGAAATCAAGTTCATCGTCTGATATTCATATCAAAATACAGAAAAATATGAATGCAAATATCATAGGAATTTCTAACGTAAACATCGCGAACGTTCTAATTTTGATCACGCATGCTGTCATAACAAATAGCGTTAATCATTTAAATCGTATCAGTGTGCGGCAAATTAACGCCAATGAACGGTTCCGACGACTTTTTAACGACACTTTAATAATTCACTTATCGAGTTCGCATCACTACGCGTTTACCGTCGCAGTTATAATACACACACCGGGCGCTTCACTAGCCTAAGCCTACGGAGAAGTGACGAAAAAAAAGTGTTTCATGCACGAAATATAACGCATAAACCACTAAGCGTCGTTATTCAATATAAAAGTTTTTGTAATAAAAACCGTTTTAGTGGCCGCTGTTTGTATACTCGTCGGTCTATGAAATTTATTATCGAACATAAGCTCTTTAAATCTGAGAGTGAATTGTGAAATTTATCTGTATTCGATTATTCAGATCCGGCCTCGCCGCTATTTTTATATCCTCGGCGATTTAATCTACATCTCGATACGTTCTCTCATAAATAGGGTAAGTTTCGTCCGCGCGCCCGTTCCTACAGATGTGTGAAAGTGTGTGCTGAAAGTGAAAAACGTAAGCGAAACAGCAAAAACTTGTTCGAATAGAGAACAGTGTTACTGTAATAGGACAAAAAACTGAAATTGTGAAAAAATTAGTATTACAAACACATGAAAAGTAAACAAACTTCCAAGGATTTGATAATCGAAGTGTTTAGTGTAAAGTGTTAGTGCAATGAAAGTGAAGTAAAATAAACGAAGCGAAACAAACGAAGCACAGCTTCACAAAAAAAAATTGTGCTATAAAAAAATTACAGTTAACCTTATCTAACCTGTTAATTAAAACTTAAAGCTTTAAAGTAAAACAGGTTAACGGTTTCCAAATACCGAAATTCCATAAAAAATTAACTCAATCCAAATATTAACTCGAAGTGTGTTAAATAACTTCAATCAATCTCAAAATGGGTTGCAAGTTATCGCAGCTCGTATCCTCGGAGTTCAGCAGTGGCATCGACCCCTTGCACCGACCACCACCCCCTGCAGACCCTCGGTCACCACTCACCACCAAGCAACAGTACTGCATGCTCGCCTCTTGGAAGGGTATCTTCCGGCAAATTGAGACAACGGGCGTCATTTTGTTTGTTAAGTAAGTACTATATTTTTCTTTCTATACGTTTCTGCTGACGCCTATCTCAGGATTTTCTTAACACCATAGTACCAGCATTGTACTAATATAGCATTTTTTTTTTTTTTTATATTAACGTTATAGAAAATGCAGGCCACCTGATATTAAGTGGTCAGTGCAGCCCATGGACATCCACATCATACCTCAACTAGAACGGAAGTCCTATTTGAGGTCGTACGTGAATGCGTTCTTACTTCTGAGTACTAAATTGGAATGCCGTTTCTTCTGCCGAACTACACCCTTCAAATCAATACACAACATTTCTTACACTACTGTTTTACGGCAGTAATAGGTGGTCGTGGTGCCACCGCAGGCGAGCCTTCGACATAAGACTCATCAGCATACCAACTATGAAAAATATTACGAGTAGAATTTGTTGAACCAGACAGGCATTTTACACGGTCGTAGAGCACGAAATTTTGTGTTAAAGTAACCATTATTTTTGACCATGTACTCGTAAATCCATGCCTGAAGGTTGAGGTTCAATTGATACTTAACACTAGTAAAGCTTTGTTTTCATGCAGCACTATGTCTACAACAAGCATTATATTGCGACGCAGCGGTTTTACGATGAGAAGAACATCACTAAAAATGATAATTCCCGGGCCCAAGGCGAGGTGGAAAGATACGTAGGGCTCGATAAGGCATGCATGAACTCAGTGGTGGGGATTACCCGACTATCCTATTACACACTATCTAATCTCGCGGTGGTTGTCCTATTTATTCCTTTACTCATCACAGCACTGGGATTCTGGTATACTGGACATGTTCGAACATATTTCTGAAAAGCGTCTGAGGTTTAAGGTTTTTTATATTTTTTATTGTGAAGAATTTAAGTGTTAACTGCAGCCCATTGACATCCCCATCCAACTTTAAATAGGCCCAAAGATCCTGAGGTGGAAGTGGAATGCCTCCTGTCTACTTTATTGTGCCCAACCTTTCCTTCAACCCATAACACTGCTTTGCAGCAGAAATAAATGCGGCAGTGATGCCGCCGCCGCCTTCGACATAATACTCTACTACCATCAAATTATGTGGCTTAGAATTAATATAAACGGAATATTTATCGCGCACGTTATTTTAAAATAAATAATAACATTTCACAGTCATAGCTCCACAACATACAAATACACCGACAAGGTCTAAATCTAAATTCATCTTTCAAATTTCTGCCGCCCTGGGAATCAAACCCAGGACTCTCAGAACGGCAGACCGCACGTTGTCCACGGCGCCATACGGGTCGACATGCTTTGGAGTGGCTGCAGTGACCACTTAACAACTTACATCAGATAGCCTGAAGGCAGGATTGCCACTTCTTTGATATAAAGAAAACCGTTTCCAATAATACCTGAACATAATAGGCGCAAATAGGTCAATTGTCTTAGATGTGATTATCAGACACCGGAACTAATATAGCCACCGCAAGCGAACCTTGGGGGCAAGGTTCTGCTACTGACCTATCGGTCGCAACTCATGTCATTATTTCTTGCGTACAGTTATATATATTAGCAGAATAGCAAACGAGCATGCAGGCCACCTAATGTTAAGTGGTCTCTGCAGCCTATGGACGTCCACACCTGAGATTGTGTGTGGATGCGTTGCTACTCCTGACTATGTTGGAATGCCTCCCGTCCAGTGTCGTCTGCCTAACTGCACCCTTCAAACCGAAACAGCAGTTTTCACACTGCTGCTTTACGGCAGAAATAGGAGTAGCGGTGTAGCCGCCGCAGGCGAGCCTTCGACATAAGACTCTACCACCATCAAACACAGTACGACACGGTAGATAAACATCCTATGATATTAAGAAAAAAATTTCCGGCGACCACCACCGTGCTTGTTTTTCTGCCTGCTTTCTTGCCTGATACCTACCTTGCCTAAATACCTATTTCTGCCGAAAAGCAGTGTAAACAACGTTGTGTTTCGATTTGAAAATTGCGAATTAGGCAGAATACTCCCACGATGCATTCCAACTTAGTCCTCACGAATAACGCATCCACGTAACGACGACCCCATACCCATATGGCGACGTGGTCAACGTGCGGTCTGCCGTTTGAAGGGTCTTGGGTTCGATTCCCAGCGGGGCAGAAATTTGAAAGATGAACTTAAATT
>DWKW01003417.1:0-10041 GCA_018250115.1 Doberes anticus
GTGTCTTCTGCGCAACTTCACCCTTCAAACCGAAACACAGCAGTTTCTCACACGGCTGCTTTACGGCAGAAATAAGAGGTGCCACGGCAGGCGAGCCTTAGACATAAGACGCTACCACCGTCAAAATCTCATAGAAGCAGAACTGCTTTGTATAAAATCATGGACGCTTATCTTTCAATGTTTCTTCTACTGTGTATTACTCTTGGACTTGTACCAAGAGATAATAATTAGATTGTATCGGAGCTTGCAAGCGGATATATTTGGCTTCATTCTCCATATTTGTATCCGGAGGCCAATAATAAAAGTGGACAACAAGTGAACGGTTTTTCTTTAAAAGTCCTCTTAAAACCTGTTGACCATTTTTATATGCCATAATAATACATAAATATGTAATTTGGTCAGATTTTTAATTTAAGGAGAGTATCAGACTATTTTTAACATTTTCTTTTTTTAATAGAATAGCAAACGAGCAGGCCACCTGATGTTAAGTGTTCACTGCAGCTCATGAATATCAAACCTCAACAAGAACGAAAGTTCTATCTAAGGTCGTATGTATCGCGTTGCTACTCATGAGGACTAAGTTGGAATGCCTCTTGTCCTGTGTCTTCTGCCTAATTAATAAGGATTGTTTGTATGGGGAGTAGAAGGACTCGCAATCAATAACTTGTAGATGTTAATCTTAGTTACGGATGCTCCTTCCATTAAAATATAATACCATAAACATGATTAAAATATCTTATTTCTATTTCAGATTCTAGTCAAACTTTTGACAAAGAAAACGCCAAGTAAAAAGCAACGATCTCAACGGGGATGCAATACAGCCAATGTTACGAATACCAGGATAAATATAAATACGAAACCATTAAAAGTTTATGCCGCTTCAAGTTCCAATTATGGAGTCAGGGCCTTGACACGTTCCGTTTCGCCTAATGAAATTATAGTCGTAATAAATCTCGGTACACCCTTTTCAAGTTGGTAAATGAACTTCCTAGCGTGTATAACTTAATTCACATTTAATAGAACTCCACAATCTGTGCCACTGTGCTGTTTATACTTTACTCAGCGATCTGGTTTTATTTTCAGTCGAAATTTCATTTTCTCGCTGAAACGAGGAATGGTGTCACACTCTACTTTTTACGATGGTGCTTTGAACGCTCTCTTCTCCGGCCTTGACTTATGAGAGCCGAAAAATGTATCAGCTATGCTACAGACCAATTTCAGCCAAATCTATTTCAGGAAAACCAAGATTTATGCCATATAGGTATATCCAATCTATCAAGCCTGAGTGAGTAATGCCCAGTGGCAAGTGGCAATAATCTCGACCTCTCGTTAGCTGATGTGCTTGACTCGTTAGCTGATGTCTCGATGTGCTTCTTAGACGTTATCACTTTCTTTAATGGTGAAGTAAAACGTCGTGAGGAAACCTGCACGCCTGAGCGTTCCCGTAAGTTCACAAAGATACGAGAATGTCGACAATCCGCACTTGTCAGCGTAGTCGACTTTACTTCTCTGGGAGAAGACCCATGCCCAGCAGTGGAACAACCAATTATTGTTCCACTGTTACGAACTGGGAATTTAACTTGATGGCTATTATACCACGCGCTAAAACATTTTACTTTCATCACCGACAAGTTTAACGGTTCAATCGGAATAACCTGTTCTAATAATATAAAATACTACCTTTTATCGTATTCACTCTTATCGTATTTATTGACTATCTACCTACTTATCTACCAGCTGATTTAGGTAGTCATAAATTCTCGGAAACATCGGATTCTGTAAAGCAATAAGAATTTTAATTAACAGTTCCCAGTTTTCAAATACAATCATGATCAACCCATTATTGTCCCACAGCTGGGCACAGATCTACTCTCAGAGTAGAGTTTAGGCCATAGACCACTATGCTGGCCAAATGCGGCTTAGCGAACTTAACATGCCTTTGAGAACGTTATGAAGAACTCTAAGGCATGCAGGTTTCCCCACGATGTTCTCCTTCACCGTTAAAGTGAGTGATAGTTAATTTCTAATACGCACATAATTTAGAAACGATTATACATAACAATCTCGAAATTTAGACTTGCGTGCCGTTCGAACTCGATCCACGGGAGTGGGAGGTCAAGATTCTTGAAGATTCAAGTTTCAAGAGGAGGCCATCACTCACTTATTAAAAATAGGAAGCAGCAGTTTCTCCGATTAACTCGTCGCACGTGTTGAAGTTACCGCGACATCAAAATTAAGAAAACCACAAGCGAAAAGTTTTTTGACGAGGAAACTAAGTGAATTAATACAAACCATAGTTACGAAGTACGAACTCAGCTGGTGTAGAATTTCGCACCTGTTCGTATCTAAGTATGAGTATAAATAAATCGACAAAAGTATTTTGTGCAGTCACTTTTATCTTATCTCTTATCGGTTCAATATAAAGGCAATTCAGACACCTACCAGCCCTTGGCCGTTCGCTATATCAGTTCACTGAGCAACGTGTACCTGATTATCATTCAAGCCGTCGTCCCATTATGCTGCTAAGTGCAAAATTACCGACGGACAGCCAAGAAGATTATGTTTATAGTGCTAACAGACTGCACGGTCAAGGGCAGCGACTGACGTAAGCGCGTAGCGGAATCGCATACCTTCAACCTACAAACCCACAGAACTCTATATATTTTGCCGTGACATGCATAACACGCTCCACACGGTCACATCCAGCCCGCAGTGGTACTAAAAAAGTACAGCATTGTTATCGCAGATTGTTTTGATGCGTGGAGATGTCGTGTCAACGGACCGTATAGTTTACACAACACGGCACACGCGAGGCCCGCGATGCGACGGACCGGCCTTACTCATAAATACGCCACCACTCGAGCGTGTACCCCACTGCCGATCCTAGCCCCGTACCGCCTGTTCGCACTATCTGCGAAGCCGCGAACGCGATAATACCACTCACCTTTTTGATCTGGAAGTGCTCGGGACGCAGCGTCTCCTGGATCTCCTGCTCGGTCCCGCGCGGCGCAGCCTGCACCGAGCTGCGGAACCCGTCCAGCACGCCCTTGAAAGTAAACTTCTTCATCGCGAGATTCGCGGATCCTTTGTCCGAAGGCCGCTCGCCCGCCGGCCCCGGCTACATCACAGCCGTCCGCCGCGGACAGCGAGCCGGTTTTGGCAGAAGGAGGGTCTGTCGCTCCCGCGCTGCACGCGCCGCTACTGCGCAGGGCCGTCCGGGCCGTCGCCGACGCCGAAACGCGCCTGCCACGCCGACGAGCGACGGAAACTAGGCGAGGCACCGCCTCCGGAATGTACGGCAATGCGGTCTGCTCGACGATCGATAGCCGGGAGCGGCGACACACGCGCACTTCGCTTCACACTAAGGCGCGCTTTCGCACTGTACCGCCGCACCGCACACGGCCCGCCGCGGACTGCTCCACTACCGCTAGCGGAGCTCGTCGCTCGGAAAGAGAGCGAAGCGCGCTATCGCTCTCGTCGCACGTGCTACGGAAAGGGATGACCGCATATTGCGCGTGTAGCCTCGACACGGAGTGCCTTACGGAGACAAATTTCACAACAGCTGATAGGCGTCTCCGACACCGGCCACCAGGGGGCGCAGCGCAACACGATAACAGACGTGACCTCCGTAGCTGTCACGCGAAACGTCAAACTTACTTCAACCTCAACGGGGAGCGAGCGGGTCGCGAGGATTGCGTCGTCGATGCACTGAACTTTGTTTACGAGGTTTTTTAATTATTTTCCACGAGATGTCGTTCAAAGTGGCAGTGAGAAGTTTTAAGACATTGAGTTATGTGGGGGGTTACAAGAAAATTAGAGATCGCCCTCTCAAGTGAGTAGAAATTTAGAGTAAAAATTATTGTTTTGGAGTATCTGAAACATGTAACAAACGTACGCGTACCGGTAACTTTACACATGCATCCCGATACGTGCTTCTTCAATAATGTTTGTTTAACGATAGCTTTCATTTCCTTTACCTTAAAGTGTTACAGCCATTAATCCTATTTACGTCTAAGTTAGAAAAAAATACGAACATTTTCACAATTAGACCTTTACGATGACTCAGGATGACTATTTATCGCACAGATAAAAGATAACAGTTGACACAATTTGTTAAAAGTGGTTTAAATAACTAACGCTTAACGTGGTCATTGGTACATGATAATCACTGATAATATCAGACGCTAATATCAAACGTAAAAAATCTCAACTTAAAGTTAAACTTAACTTATCTCAACAAGTAACTAAAATTAAGTATTTTTTTTGTAATACTGGCTATTTGATGGTGGCAGTCTGGATGGTGGTACCACACTGAACCTTTTTCTGATATAAAGCATCACTGTCAGAATTGCTGTGTTTTGGTTTGAAGGATGTGGTTAGGTAGAAGACACTGAACAGCAGGCATGATGTTGTTTGATGTGGATGTCCATGGGCTGCAGTGCCATCAGGTACCCTGCATACTCTGTTGCCATTGTCATGATAATATGCAAAATATAAAATTTAGAAGGCTCATCTTTTTTTTTTTCGTTTTGCCAACCACTTGAACACTACTGAATAGATTGAATGGGACTGCCGCTGTTTAAATTCTCAAGGTTAGACTTAAATATTGGCATGAGGATGATTGTACCAGAGATACCTATAGCTTGACCTTCATTGTACAAACAGTCATGTACTCTGGAGAACTATTAAAATGCTTCTTTTGTTTATTCCACTCATATGCAGACAGTTGTATGCTTTTAAACATAAATAAAGATGTTTTGTAACAGTTCCTGTATATTAAAGGTAAGTAAAAAACTGTCAACTTGTGTACCATATGTGTACCATGTACAGACTAATTTTATACAAGCTTTAATGCTTAGTGACAAAAGCATATACATAAAAAAAAAAAAAAAGAAAAAAAAAATACACAAAATAAACGAATGTGTTAATTGAGTGTTCATACTTATAATGACGAACATAACGAATTAAAATTTTGTTACTATTTTTAATATTCTCATGTAAGTGACTAATGTAAGTCTTTATGAGAATAAATGTCTTTAAACCTAAACCTAGAATAAAAATTGCGCGATAAGAGAAAAATGTGGTTTGAAAGATAATGGAGTGACAAAAATTTAAAAGTTTTGAAAGAAGAGTAACGAAAGAGATTTACTTGGGAAAAGTGAATGGTTGTGTCGGCCAGAGAGGGGTCCTAAACGTACCTGCAAGGACCAAATTGGCGACCTAATAAGGCGAAGATCATGCATGAAACGATTGACGACGGTTGAAGAAGCGATAGAAGTATGTAAGGACCGTACACAAAACGGTGGTCATTCCGACTCTTTTTCTGTTCGTACAGTGAGGCTATGGAACTCGCTTCCACCGAATATTCGCAATTCCGACACTATCGCTTTTTTTAAGAAGCGAGTTAAGGAATACTACCTTTCCTTATGAAAATAAAATTGTTACTTAGTACTCGCGTATCTACCATTCGGTAACCACTTTCCAGTTGCAGGTCTACTGGATGAAATTTCTTAGAGAAATAAGCAGTACCTGTGTGCCGTCCCATTTCTTCTTTGTATGTCATTTTTCCTATCTGTTGTCTTGTGTGTACATTAACTTTACTTTGGTCTCTGCCTACCGCAATGGTAGCCGGGCGTGAGTTTATGTATGTATACTGTGGTAATCAGTATATTTCCATGTTATTATGTTAGTATTAACCTTCGGTGACTGATCACTATACTGTATACGAAATATTCGCATTTACAATTTTAATACTTGTCCAAACGCTACGAGAAAATTGGGGCGAATTTTCACTAAAATGACGTACGTTTCGGTTAAAATCGAATTTTAAAAGCAATGAATTTTTCGTCCACGTATTTGCTGTGAATTTTATTGGTCTGTATATATCAATTCGCGAGACTGGAAACAATGGTCACATGGGGGTGAGATGCGACCTAGCATGACTGACTCGCCTAATGACGAGGCACCCTCAGGGGTAGTTCCCGGAGGGAGCCATGTTATCAGGCGGACTGATCACGACAGGCATTGTCGCGGCCGGAAATTTTCACCAATTGGTGAAAAAATGTTCAAAAAGGAACTCTTATTAGTTGTAATTTCGTGAGGAATTGGAATGTAGGAAGATTAGATAGTCAGTTTTTTTTTACATAGACGTAATAACATGTGACCCATGCCGACAATGGCACCGTGGTCAATATGTCAATCTACCGTTTGCAGGGTCTTGAGATCGATTTCTTTCGAGATGGAATTAGTTAAATTATTATGGATTAATTAATGGCCGTTATGCAAATCGCCAACGCCTGTTTTAAGACGTTTATTATTTCTTCAGTAAAAGCAAAAAAAAAATAGCTTAGCCTGCCTAATATCACGTAATAAATTTTATAATTGAAGCTTACATAAAGGAATTAATGTAGCTCGTGAAGCAATCCATTTAGTTTTGATAGTGATAGAGTCTTATTTCGCTAAGTATCACCTACGTCGGCACTACCGGAGCTTCTATTTCTGCCGTGAAGCAGCAGTGTAAGAACTGCTGTGTTTCGGTTTGAAGGGTGTAGTTAGGCAGAAGGCACTGAACAGGAGGCATTCTAACTTAGTCCTCTGGAGTAGTAACACATCCACATACAACCTCAGATAGGAGTTCCGTCCTAATTGAGGTTTTATGTGGATGTCCACGGGCTGCAGTGACCACATAAAATCAGGTGGCTTGCATGCTCGTTTGCTATTCTGTTTGAATAAATAAAAAAAGTAAAAATAAGCAGACGATAACATAACTATCGCCGACCCCGGAAACAGTCTCTTATAAATTTATTTATCCATGGAATAAAAATATTAAATCGCTTTAGCATCCGCAGCTGAAAGAGATGGCGGGAGAGAAATGATTGTTAGTTCGCGAAGTATCATTACTCACGGTGGGAGTTCAGGATTTACTTAGTCAAGTCGTTAAAATGCGAATACTTATTTCTACAAAATCATATTTTTTAAACTATTCGACTTCCGCGAACATTGTTGTCTGAACATGACTGAGTGTAAAAATGTATACTAGAAAGGTAAAACTTTATTTCATTATCATTCAGAAACCAGTTTCTCTAAATATTCATCATCAACCCATTATTGTCCCACTGCTGGGCACGGGTCTTCTCTCTTAGATGAGATAGTTTAGGCCATAGTCCACCACGCTGGCCAAGTGCGGATTGGCAGACTTCATATGCCTTTGAGAACGTTACGGAGAACTCTCACGCATGTAGGTTTTCTCACGATGTTTTCCTGCACCGTTACAGCGAGTAATAATAAATTAATAATTTCGAAAATTTATAATATGTACAATATTTCGAGAAACAGACGTGCGTGTCGGAATTTGAACCTCGACCAACCGTAACATGGTCGATATGCTTAACCACTAGGCTATCACTCACTAAGTTAACTCTGGTCTAATCTAGAGCTATCATAAAATTGTAATAGGTCAATTTCATTACATAGAAGATATTTCTGAAAATCGAAATTATATCGATTGTTTAGATTATCAAGGTAAAATCGGTTTTTAATAGAACTTTTGTGAGTTTGTCTGTCTGTTTGCAAATCAAGCAAAAACTGTTATAACTTTTATAAATTAAGTTCAAAAACCTTTCAATTAGTAGCAAATAGTTAGTCTTTATTACTGCGATAAGATTAAACATGACACGTACGTTCTTTTTTTTATTATTAGCAGAATAGCAAACGAGCATGAGAGCCACCTGATGTTAAATGGTCTCCGCAGCTCATGGACATCCTTACCTTAGGTTGTGTGTGGATGCGTTGCTACTCCTGAAGACTACGTTGTAATGCCACCCGTCCAGTGTCGTCTGCCTAACTACACCTTTCAAACCGAAACAGCAGTTCTCACACTGCTGCTTTACGGCAGAAATAGGTGTAACGGTAGTGCCGCTGCAGCCGAGCCTTCGAGTTAAGACTCTACCACCATCAAATGCTAATCCGCACTTGGCCAGCGTGGTGGGCTATGGCTTAAAACTCTCCAAGTGGAGACCTGTGTCCTGCACTGGGACATTAATGGTTTGATGACGAACTAATATCGGCAATTTATAGACAATCTAGATTTATATATGATTTTAACTTTTTGAGAATTTTTGTCTGTATGATTGTTCGCCATTCACGTAAAAACTACTAAACAGACTTAAATGACTCTTTCACACTTTCAATGCGTAAGATTAGACTTTAATATTGATTTTTTTTTAACAAGATCGGTATATTAGAACATAAGATCCACCTTGATGTGCTGATTTGATGGATATTGATTGAGATCTTCTCTGTAGCATGAGTCGCGTACATATGTATGTATGTACATGCGTTTCGGTTTGAAGGAAGTAATTAGGCCGAAGACACGGGACGGGACAGGAGGCATTCCAACTTAGACCTCAAAAGTAACAACTCATCCACATTGAACCTCAGATAGGACTTCCGTCCAGGTGAGGTTTGGTGTGGATGTCCATGGGCTGCAGTGACCACTTAACATCAGGTGGCCTGTATGACCGTTTGCTATTAATGTATAAAAAACATGCGAGAGGTACTTACTAATAAAATTGTAAAAAAAAAACATCTTTTGTAGTAGTTTAGTAACATATAAATAGCCCCTGCAGGCTATGGGAGTGACATTGACAAAGAGTGAGGCGGGCGAGTCACCAGCCGGTGTACAGAAAAATATCCACATTTTGTCATTCATATAACGCCACTGTTTATTTATTTTGATTTCCCAAATATGTAGATATTTCATTTACTCATGATATTTCTATAAATACTGACGTTTCTGAAATATTCTGCCTGAAGCATGTCTGAATTTTTTTTAGCAAACCACAAATATTCTACGAAATATTGAAATATTGATTAGTCAACAAAAGATCCGTAATCCATAAATACGTAAATTTCTGTCGTTAAACGGTATGTCAATCGTAGAGCACATCTCTGCAACAAAAAATTGTGTTTCATATTCTAGAATATATTATTATCTATCTTTCTTTGAAATTCTAAAATCTATAAATAACGTTGCAAATAAAACAAAATCGGGGAAAACAAAGGATAACACAAGTTTAAGAAAAGTCAATGTCACAATTTGAAACCAGTACAAGTAGCCGGCTGGATGAAACGATCTGGTTTAAAAAGAAAAATAAAATGTGTAGCTACCTGAATTCGGTATTCGGAATATTACACTTCAATTTTTGCTCGGGGCAACACCTGGGGTCTTGTATCGAACTCGTTCAATTTAAATCATACCTTGCAGCCTGTTTATCAGGGTGGATTATCCCGTGAACAATCTCCAGAGTATTTCTCTAGAGCTGTCATGACGACTAAAAATAATGGCATTCAGAGGAAAATATATCGATAACATTGTTTGCGTATGGAAATAGGATTATAGGTAAACATTAGGTACTTTATGTAGTTCCACTGTAACATATGTACGAATGCGTGGGTCGCTATCGCTCTTTACACAACGACAATTCCTTTGTGAACACACTGCGAGAAGCAATGAGAAAAATAAATTGTATTCCTAAATGTGGCTTTTAACGAGAATTGCTGCTTTCGTTGTTCAAACCGGGTACAGTTTATTTAATGGCATCATTGACAATCTTTAGACTTGAGGTTTAACTTCTGTTTTCTAGTTTATCTCTCACAAATCGACAGGCAATGACACAGTACATTGAAAATTGTAACCATGATTGAACATCGGTTAAACCTAGAATCACTCACACTGAGAAGTTTTAAGGCATAAAAGAACTTAACAATGTAATATGTAATATTATAATTTTTTTACCATTGACCATGACTGTCCTATAGATATTAATAGGATGACGTGACATATCATATGATAAGGGTTTGTTCCTATTTTAAGCGTGGGTTGCAAACATTTTGGGGCCTTCGCAGGTTTAAACTTTATGTTTTTCTTTCTTGCTAAAGCTATTCGTTTATTATTAATTCCTAATACGTTGTTAAGGATAGTCGGAATAATTACGTAAATCATTATTCCGTGATACAGATATTTCTACAGCACATACCACC
>DWKW01003418.1:0-10039 GCA_018250115.1 Doberes anticus
AATCGGTGCAAAGGTGGTGCCGCCGCAGGCGAGTCTTTGACATAAGACTCTACCACCATCAAATTGTAAATGCAAAATTGTATGTAATATTTTTTATTGTTTTGTATGTATACATATTTACATTTGTATATATTGTAAGCACCCGGTTAAATATAATTCTGTACCCACTTTCCAGTTGCAAGTCTGCTAGAAGAGACTTCTTAGAGAAATAAGCTGTACCTTTGTGCTAGCCCACATTCTTTACTTATCCGTTTTTCTTTATTGTGTTGTGTGCACGAAAATATAAAATAACATAAATAAATGATTATTAAACATAGGCAACATACAACAAGTAATGCATTCTAAAAAAAAACTCCATTGTATGTACAAAGAAACAATCGCAGTAAAGAGTAAAAAATTACTAATATTTATCACTGACTCCGCGGTTGAATTCTTACAATTTACAGAAACAAGCCTATTTTCAAACAATTTTTTCACCAAATACGAGTACGTGCGTTTCTGTTGAATATCCCACCGATCCTAGAACACTTAACGTAGCTGATACGTGACGACTGTAAAGTACAAAGATAGATTTACTCAGTATTTTTTCATACTGTTTCATAGTGTTTAATCATACACAAAAACGATTACCAAATCAAACACAAACCCTAGCTAGAGTTAGCTTTATTACTCTATCATCAACCTATTATTGTTCCACAGCTGGGCACAGGTTTCCTCTCAGGGATGCGAGTGTTTAGGTCATAGTCTGCCAAGCCAAGTGAAGATTGATGGACTTCACATGCCTTTGATGACATTATGAAGAACTCTTAGAAATGCAGATTTCTTCAGTGTTTCCTTTACATAGTGTATAGTGTTGTATAGTAAGTTATAATGAATTTCTAACTTCTAATATTAGTCATTACTTATTACTCTGAACTACCATAACAATGTCTCTCTGAATAGACGACCGCTAGTTGCAAAATAAAAACATTTCCAAGAAACCGTAATCATAATATAACATCTCAACCCAGTAGAATGACGTAACACAACAATGTTTTTTTTTTGTTAATTAATAATATATTTTTTTACAAAGTACTGTTTTTTATAACAAAAGGTAGAAACAAACATGCGTCTTTAATGAACACAGTGGTCAATATAGTCAATTATGACATAGTATAATTTCCCAGAAGATCAATCGAACTGTTGGATCAAAATTTCACCGATTTTCCTTGCACGAATATAAAATTTAATTAAATGTTGAAATAACCTATGAAATGTGATGAATTTAACGAAATCAACACGAATCTGTAAACTCTCTATGGTAAGCTTCAAGTAAAGTTTTGCAACGCACGCAAAGTAACTTTACGTAAAGCGTGTATAAATATAATTCGCTTTAACCTAAATTATTACTTCCGTGCCTATAAATAAAGCGTTCATTTCGTTTGTTGAAGTTGTACAATTCACGATGATGATAAAACCCCTGAAGTATACTAAGTTTTTTAATATTCTTAATAATACTTATTTTTGTGTATACTTCGTATTATCATCATCCCATTAATGTTTCACTGCTGCCAAGAATCTCAGAGATGAATTACGAAAACTACTCTAGCCGGACATAATCAAGAATGCATCACTGAACTGCAACATGCCTTTAAATCAATCTCATAAACATTAAATCAAGCGCTGGCGAGGTTCTGATTTGTTAGAATTCCTTAGAAAAGAAAAGCAATTTACTGAATAAGAATGGATATTTGTCTCTTAGGAACTTGTTTATTTTTTATTTGATATTATTATTTAAAATAGCTACTTAGGAGATATTCTTTCAGGAAACTGAATGCGTTCCGTTTATATATATAAATTCAAATTACATTAATCTGTATAATTAGAATTTTATGAACATTGCGAAAGTAAACAAAACATATTATAATTCAAATCTGTAGTAGGCGACCATTTATAACGAGCCATTGCACGGACATTCAAAGCTTCAATCAAACCCTGCGTTCCACTGCGGCGTCACTGCCCTGAACAGAAGGGGTCTGGAGCGTACGGCGGCGATTCTCATTATATTATTTTATTTTCTTTATTTGCTAGAGACAACCTGTGTTTTAATACAAACCTGTTTTTATAGATGTAACCTTAATTGTTACCCCAATATGTTCTGCCTTACCAGGCGAGTAAAATTATTAGTAGGTATTTGTGCAGTTTAATAACCACAATGTCAAAACACTAAAAATAATTACATTGACAAAATTACATTCAGCACATTATACCAACATAAAAAGAAATTGTTTGGTCATAAAACGATCATGAAATAGACATTCTAATAACACTTTAACCTTCTTTTAAATTTTTACTATCTAATGGTAATTCCTTTAAATCCTTAATTAGATTGATATAAAATAAATTACAGAAAAAATGTATTCCTTTTGATCGTCCCTTAGCAACACTTTGCAGCACTTTCATAAAATTTTCTCACTGACAGTCACTCGTCATAAATTCCTTCACGACTAAGGAACTACTAACAGACTAAGAAATTTTAAAAGAATTCAATTTCCAAAGTATCAGCCGGCGTATATAGCTGAGATCAGTCTGTCTCACGGTCGTTAATTAAATATACCAACTGAATACAAGTGAAAAGAATTTCGATCCTAAATAAACAAATAGCAAAATCTTTCATGACTGAAAATAAAGCGGCTGGAAATATACGGTATTAACAGTCCTTGAAGACGAAAGATGTTCATATGAAACCACCACACGAGCCACCTGCTTGCATCTTACCGTCTATACGGCCACCATCTGATGACTCGTATACCCACCTTGTTTATGTAAACTGTTTACAGCGCTTGACCGATATTACATCTGACAATAATTTTCAAGACGGTACTTTTGGTACTCTAGTATTAATTCCGGTCTAACAAAACAGTAACTTAAAACCTGAGTTACAAGTATGTTACATTTTTCTTTTGTAGGTTGTTTTACTGATAAAACTTGTGTAATTATTTGGCGTAGTAGAAATTATAATTTTGTGACTTTTGAATTCAAATTAAATATTAGGTTACAAAGCTTTGTAACATGAGGAATTCCTTTGCCGTGGCTTACCAGAACGAATTGTTCGAGTAATGGTATGAAGGCCATGTTTGCATTAAAATTTAAGTAAAGTATTATATGTATTTACGTAATAAATGTTTCGACATCTATTCTTAAAGTATTAGTACTCCTGGATACCGATCTCGTATAGATACCTAACTTATATTTAATCAAGAAATGTTACGTAAAGGACTTTACGGACGGACCCTTCAGGGGCCGTTATTAAAAAGAAGTCACGTGACTTTCGCAATCGAACGACTTTACCTATTCTTAAAATTCTTATAACCATTTTCGTTACAAACGCGTTGTAGATGAGCAACTTACGGCGAATTACAATTATCTAATATTATTAATAAAGAAAACGATGAAAGCTTAGAGGTTAAGAATTTTGACTTTTCGATCTGGGGGAACGTTCCTACCAAACACCCTGAATTTTTGAAGTTACGTGCTTTTTACAAATTAATTACTTGCTTTATTAATGAAATAAAATACATAACCATAACAAAACATAGCAAGCAAACCTTTAAAAAAAACTCGTATCCATTATTGGGTCAACAATGGGTTAATGATGATTAATGAAGAAAAATTTCCAGTGTCTATAATATTCACACAGCCAGAATGGATGGTCTATGGTTTTTAAAATATTGCAATCGGATATTTTCTGAATCGGAACCCAAATGTAGTTATACAGCCTACAATATATCCAACTCCCATTGATAGGGTCAACAGCATCCAATAACTTAATTCTCCACAAATTGATTACATATACATACGTGCACTGGACGATAGCATTTTAACTCACACCATAGAGGAGTAGTAAACACGCATCCGCATACGACCTCAAATAGGACGTCGGAACGTAGGACGTAGATGCGAATGCATAACATTAATGCTTATGGGCTGTAGTGACGACTTAAAATCAGGCGGCCTGCATGCTAGTTTGCTACTCCGTGGCAATAAAAAATAGTGTTTAGAACAGAACTGAAGACCATAGGCGACGTTGGTTCGTTGATTTCACAACTTTTCTTGAAGCCTGACACATTCAGTATGTTAGGTTACAGAAAAGATTTTTTTTTTGGCTATTCTAAACGTTTATTTCGCTATGTTGTTTATATGATTTACCATTATTACCGTGAAATAACTTCTCGAACCGTGATATTCTTCATTCTTTCCGTCCTACTCGATCATTTAATTAGCCTCTATTTAAATACCTTTACCTGAATCTACGAGTCATACTGGATGCTGGACAATAGCACTGCTAGGAGGAATTGACTTTAAACCAAGGAGTTTTACTGCCTCAATCGACTGTTTCTACTGAATTATACCATCCAAATATTTGTCCGCCATTAACCTCTAAATGAGTAAGTATATTTATTTTGTGTATTCTTAGAAACTCTTATTTTCCGCTAATATATTTTAAGATATTTAAATTCAAGAGTAGGTACGATTCTCGTGGCTCTGATGACTTCATAGTCCTGCAAACACCCGCTCCTCGTGTGAGTACGATGACAACTTTTGCATAATTCCTACTTACGAAAATTAACATATGTACATTCTTACACAACACTGCGATTGCATACGAAAGTTTAGAACGTGACGTAATCGCTATAATAAACCTCAATCAGAGATGAGGAGGAAGGAAATGTTGAACGTATTTCAGTTTTCTCCAAATTGCTTCATATTCCTTAAAAGGTTCGCATAAAATAAACAAGCTCTGAATATTTATATAAGCCGTATTTTAAAAACTTTATTTCATAAGATATACTTTGTCATCTAAAGCTGTAATCAGAGGAAGCTTTAAATCCAAAATCTTCTAAATTAATTTAAGAAATACTGATGGCTATGGCAGAAGAAGCTCGAAAGTAAAATTAATGCAGTTGAAATGAGAGTTCTGCGAAGTATGATTGGTGTGAATTTTAGTGATAGAATAAAAAATAGCGTAATAAGAGAAAAATGTGGTTTGAACGACGTTGGTTTCGTCATATAGAGAGATTCATATTGAGATCGTTATGGAGGACTCTCAAGTATGCAGGTTTGCCGTATAAGGAAAACATCGCCTTCACCGTTGAAACAAGTGATAATTAAATTAAATAAAGTATAGTTAATATTTCGAGAAAGGTGTGCGAGCCGGGATTGGAACACAGACCCACAGGAGCGCGAGCTATTCTTAACCAGTAGGCTATCACTCACTCTGTAACTTTGAATATACAATAATTAACACTAAGAGCCTATTTGTATCCTTTAAAAAAGTATACCGACGTTACTTTTTTAAAGGATACATATAAAATAATTAAAAGGATATAAAGAAAAATCGCTGCATGTGTAAATATTTACGAAAACTTTTTAAAACATCCAGATCAGAATTAAGTTAATTAATTTAAATAATAATCAATTTAAAACAGAATCAGTAATTCCGAATGCAGCAATTCATTCAAATCTATATCATCATAGGTTCTCATCATCATCATCTGTTTTTATAATAAATAGTTTTAAAAACATTCATTTTGAAGGCACTGGTAGGAAATCAAAAAATTATGAAATTTAAAATAAGATTTGAATGATTATAGTACGGTTGGACGGTAAAGTCATTGAAAGTAGATTAATTAATTGTATAACATACGTATAAAAACATGTATCTGTCGTGTTGAACCACAATTTCTAATTAATTAATGCATATAGTGACATTGGCACAGTTTTCAATGTCAAAACTTGACAGCAAACCGCAATCAATCTTATTTATATTATGTAATACTGTTCTTTGTAAAGATATGCCGTAGAACATATTTCTATTCTGTTGCCATAGCGTCAAGTCGTGAGTAAGTAACGATAATAACACCATTAGAATGTGATCAACGATTTGTTGTGTACCTGTCAAGGTCACATACATTTTCGGTAGAATTTTTGTTGAATTTAAGTTAACTTTACCTTAATAAGCATATTAAATTCAAATTTTATAAGCTATATTCTATATAGTTTGATGGTAGAGCCTTACGGCGAAGGCTCGCCTGCGGCGGCACCACCGCAACGCCAATTTCTACCGTAAAGCAGCAGTGTGAAAACTGTCGTTTTTAAGGTATGGTTAGGCAGAAGATACTGGTGCGGAGGGATTCCAACTTAGTCCTCAGGAGTAGCGACTAGGACAGAAGTCCTATCTGAGGTCGTACGTGGATGGTCTGCAGCGAACATCAGGTGACCTGCATGCTCGTTTGCTATTCTGTAAAAGTGTAAAAATATAAACATATAAATTATATATACTCGTTCAGTTCTGATAACACCTACATACAATGGAATAAAATTGAAACATGATTTTGAACGTCCGGCTCTGATAATAAAGATAATTTTTAATAAAAAATTATATTTACATAGGTTTTATTATACAACAAAAATTCTGCACAAGATTTCTCTAAATTTTAATAAATCGAAAAAAAATTGCATAAACACTGCACCACTCAGGAAATATTTAAAAATATTAATCTGTATCATTATATCGTGTGTATCCACTTTATCTTCAAGAGGTCATTGTCTGCTACAACAACAATCGGCGTATTGTATGTAACAGGATTTACACACCTTTTATTTTGATTTTGCTTACATCTTACTTGAAGGTAATCGTTACCGTCCGTAAAGACATTATTATTAAAAATACAAAATCTGTAAATGCTATGTCAATTTTATTTTAACTACCTGTGTATCTTAGTTCATTGGCCTGAATAAAGATTTTCGCGCTATTATTGCCTGGCAGTAGGATTTTTAAGTGTTACAGTTACAGGGGTAGCAAAAAGCACGCTGGTAATACGAAAAGTGCTTTACGTTTTTTCCGTAAACTCACTCATATCTTGAGCAGTGAAATTTAGTACAGTCAGAGGTCCAATTGCACTATTTAATACCATAAAACAATTTTTAACAATTTTTTTTTTTAAACCACCATAGCTTCTGTAATTAATGCTTAAGACCTATTGTATGATTCGAGCGTGGTAAAACAGAATCGTTTCGAATTGATAATGACGTTGTTATTTATATAAAGTGCACTTTCAAATTAAACAGATTGAAATTACTAAAAAAAAAATCCTATTTATTTACGAAATTTAATACATGCACAGTTTAAACTCTAAGGTAGGATATAGATTATATCTATATATTTCTAATTAGACGCACACATTTAAATCATGTTTAAGTAATCATAATAGATAAAAAAAACTTTTTTATCCCGATAATGCCTTACTAACACTGTGGTAAGTGATACTGCTCTAGATAAGAGTTAGTTTACGGAACAGAACGTTTCATAAATGCTTAATATATTGTATAAGTAAAAGTTTGGGTTGGTAAAAACCTGTTTTTGGTTGCCTCGGTATAGTCTAGGATACCTAGTGCATCTGTCTATTGGCAGGTGACTACCATTTAGACGTTTTTTTTTTCAAATACTTTTAGGGTATAAGTACGGGACCGTAATTATACTCCTAAAATTTCAGAAAGCTTAAAATCTCTTACGCAGAAAAAGATCACAATCTACTTGTGACCTTGATTACGCAATTACGTTGTAAGGAATGTCCAATTTTTTTTTTCATAATAAAATATCACACTGATATCAACTATTTAAAGGAAAAACAGGAGTTTACTTTGTTAGAGCATGCATTCAGTATATTTTTTACAACACAATAGTAGCAACAGACGCGTAAAAAGGGTCGTAGACTTAGGCTATGAACCAGTGCACTAAGCTCTGGTTTGGGAAACCAGGTCAGAAGCAGCAGTTTTGATGGTGGTAGAGTCTTATGTCGAAGAGTCCCCTGCGGCGGCACCACCGGCGCACCTATTTCTGTCATTAAGCAGCAGTGTAAGAACTGCAATGTTTCGGTGTGCAACGCATCCACATACGACCTCAAATAGGACTCCTGTCCTAGTTGAGGTTTGAGGTTGAGGTATGAGGTTTGATGTCCATGAGGTGCAGTGACCGCTTAACACCAGGAGGCCTGCATGTTCGTTTGCTATTCTATAAAAAAAAAAGTCTAAAGTACTCATGACTGGCTTCTCATAGTCACACTCCACACAAGGGGCACATAGGAAACGCCTGTATTCAACAAAGTACCACAGGCTTAACAGGGATAGAAAGCTTAACGACGATAGGATTATCCTCTATTTCGACCTGTAGGTTCTGCCATGAATAAAAGAATACATTCATGTACATTGTTTGCGATTGTATCTCAATGTTTTACAGCGAAAGTTGCTTACTAGGTGGTAAATTAGTAATCGTTCGCCTACGGATTCAGATTTTATCTATAAGGGCTGACTACAATAAATCTGTACTGGTCACAGTGGCCATACCCCATTTATTAAGTTATAGTAATGTAAGGGCGATCAACATATTCATTTAAATATTATTTTTATCAGTACACTTTTAGTGTAAGTCCGATCGCACGATTTTAAAATAAAATAAAAATTGGTAAATTAATTAATTTCTACAAAGATGGCAACCCTATGTGCAAATCGTCGCAATCGTGAAACAAAAAGGTCACGTCTCACGGAACCCACGACCCAAGTATCTTAGCTTTTGTTATGCAATACTCAACTTGCCACCCAACTCAACTCCTAACTGAGATACTTATAATCTTACCTGCACACATATCAATACATTTTTGTTTTCAAATTTGGTACCTTTATTGTAGAGCATTCTGTAAGAGAGGTCTGCTGAACAACTTTCATACTTATTTAGGCCAAAAAGTACTCATTCTCTTTATAAACACAAACATAACACTAACAGTGTAATTCATTTTAAAAAACGGGCTGTTATTAAAGTTAAACCTCATGTTTAAATGACGTTTGTCTAAAATCGTTATTCATCAATGCTTCATATTTCAAAAAATAATCTTATATAGTTAAATATGAGTTAAGCCTACTTTGTCTATTTTAATAGTCATCAATGACCTTTAATTATCTGTGTAATCTGTCAAATACGGCCGTATTAATATTGGCTCAGATTATATAACATACTCGCAGGTTGGTAAAATCACACGATACTATTTATTTTGGCTGCATCATTATGAACTGTTATTTTAATTTACAATCTACCTCACTTTAATAAAAGTAGCAGATGGGCTCTAGAGAATTTAGATATAGATTTTATATTAAAAATACTTCATTTCGGCTAAATGTATTAACGGTGCAAATCTGTAATTGAATAATAAACTATGACAACTTGTTTAAGTGACAAAACTGACAACTTAAAAGACATTTATTAATGGTAATGGTAATTAAGTTTATCCATCTTTTTATTTCACTCATTTAAAATTTTTTCGTGTTTTAAAGTAAATAAAACTGTAGTTATACGAGTATATTCCCCACATTAAACAGACAAATTACACATCTCTGTTACTTTTCAATTAATAATTATATTCCCCAATGTAATACGCCATACACAACGGGGTCAATGTACATATATCAAATTTTGCTTGAATAAATGTGTTCAAACCTAGTCTTTGTCCTTTTTGAGGAAACCTACAAACTATCTCCATAAGACAATTTATAAAAATACACAATTTTGTAACAAATACAATACATATGCATCTATGCAGGAAACAAAGAAAATATTTAATATAAAAATCGTTTGATTAATATAAATTTGTACGTTTTAAGTACCAAAGAAGCTTACAGATATTAATTCACAAAACAATCTGAAAGTAACTAATATAACAGGAGAGAAATAAAAAGTAGGAAAACAAAAAATAATAAAATAAAAGTAGTAAAAGAGAAATACCATGAGGTATTTTCATAGATCGACTCGGGGGCTGTAGTTTTCGAGCTGATAAAATCCTCCCCATAAAATCCTTAATAAATTCTCATCTGTGCTATTCGAACCAACAACAAGAGCTTCCCATTCATACCGTCGACTCCTCTAGCATTTGATGGTGGTAGAGTCTTATGTCGAAGGCTCGCCTGCGGCAGCACCACCTTCGCACCTGTGTCTGCCGTAAAGCAGCGG
>DWKW01003419.1:0-10036 GCA_018250115.1 Doberes anticus
AACGCTTCACACTCAAAGCCCCACACTAGGATTACCTGTGTCGTGGGTGCCATGGACACACACAGAAAGGTGAACACAAACATCCAGACCAGGTACTGAAATCTAAATTCATCGTTCAAATTTCTGCCCCGCTGGGAATCGAACCCTGAAATCGAACGCTCCGAACTGCTGACAGGTACTTTGATCACTACGCAATACATAACGCGTTTTACTTAATACTATTAATCCTACTTAATACTATGAATGTGACAGATTGTGAAGGTGGCTGCATGTATGGATGTTACTCAATTTCTCTGTCCTATTTCGTAAAGCATTAGTGTAAACACTGCTGTGTTTCTGTTTAAAGGTATGGTAAGCTATTCACAATGGACAGCAGGCATTCCGATGTAGAACTCGCTTCCATGGCGACCTCAAATGAAGGTGAGATGCGATTATCCACTGGCTGTAGTGACCACTTCACATTAGACCTGCATGCTCAATTTAGTAATCAAGCGAGTAGTCGAGTAGTCTCCTTTAGAGTAGAATAAAAATACGCAAGAACTTGGGTAGATGGGCCACGAGTAGCAGAAGTTATAAAACAGCTTAACCTCTAAAGTAAGAGCCGTCAGACATTGGTAAATTTTGAGTCAAATAAATGGACCCTTTTTTTGATAACTCATTCGCAACGACTTCGCTGCGGTACTCTAGTGGTCTGCATGCTCGTTTACTATTCCATCAAAATATAAAAAATGTCTGTAACATTCATATATCATTATTTGTATGACGAGAATTAATCTAGCTCCAAAAGATATTTGTCAGCAAAAGATTCTTATTGAATTATCTTATGACATGTGACGCTTCGCGATATCGATAGTCATAGATGAGGAGTCCCCACATTTAACAGTATCGCACTGGCACTGTCTTGGTGTTTAGTACCTGCTGGCCGCCCGATACTAACAGATCATTGCAGCATATAGACATCCACGTCAAACCTCGAATAGAACAGAAGTTCTATCTGAGTTCTTCCTGTCTCGTCTACCTTGTCACACCCTTCAAACCGAAACACAATAGTGCTCACAATAGTGCTCGTACTGCTCCTTTATGACAGAAACAGGAGTAGCGGTAGATCCGCGGCAGACGAAATTTCGGCATAATAATAAAAATAAAATGCGAGTCATTTATCTCAAAAGTACGTTTAGGAGTTTAGTAGATTTTCCGGTGTAAAATTTTAAATTAATTTGAAGTAATATTTTTTTCATAAATCCACGATTCAATGAACCCCTCAACCTGGTCCTCGAGAGTAAGCAACGTCCTTAAGTCTTTGTATTATTACTTCAGACAACTCCGGTGTTATTTAGGCTTTGGCTGTCTGAAGGTTCCATCAACTCTCTCTAAAGCCAAACATGCTTTCAGTGAACATACTCTAACGAAAAGCTATCATATTCTATGCAGTATGATAACGCGAACTTACTTTGCGAGTGCATTTTTTCATTTCTAGTCACAGCCCCAACTGATGCCCTGACTGTTTTCTGTTATTAATAACAACGACGTAATACCTTGTATATATAAATATACAACACTTTACATATACACCCTCAAATGACATCCTTGTATGCGATGTGTGTGCGATCAGTGCGATGGACACAGACACGAACACATACACCCAAAACGAAAAAAACAAAATTCATTAAAATTACTACTAAGCAGGAAATCCAGAACCCAGAACCCTCTGAACGGCAGTCCGGCATGTTAACCACCGCGCCATACGGGTCATTAAGTATAATTTGGTAGTAATAACGTGTTTTAAAGTTCTGCGTTAAAAACATCCGCATAGATTCTTACAAATACGGCAACTTTTGTTTTCAAAGTTTGTGGACTCCCATATTCAGTAGTCAATTTTCCGATATACTGACGCCAGTGTTCGTCGGGTGAATTTATGAAGGCAGAATTTTTACAGTAACATTTCCAGGCAACGGTGACAAATAGAGGTCATGGCAGGTCATGCACCTGCTGAGTTAAAATTTAAAAGGGAAAATAGGGCAATTGTTAGACCTGTTCTCTATTGTTACCCGATCTCGATTGTACTTTGAAATGTCAATTACTGGAATAGTCATGTTATTATAAAAATATTTGAAACAATATTTTTTAAATAAATCTATGATTTAATGAACCACAAAAACAAATAGTCAAACTAATGGAAACTATGATGAATTGTTCAAAACAATGGAGGCTAATTCTAGGTTAATTCTCTTTGCATTATTGTGTAACCAATTTGGAATCACGAGCCGGTTTTAACAAAGAACAGTGATAGCTTAGTGGCATAGAATCGCGACCTACCGCACCGATAGGTGTGGGTTTAAATCCCTGCATTAACCTCAAATTCAATAAAAAAAAACCTGAATGCCAAATATTTCTCTGTAACCTCCCCAAAGATGTGTGGAGTATGTGGTGTGGCAAAGGCAACCCATATCCTGCAGTGGGAGAATAATAGGTTCATGCCAATGAACATAAATTTGAAGCAACCATGTAGGTAAAAGCGTAAACCCGAGTGATATTTTTTTTATTTAACAAACTAATAAGAAAATTCAAAAAAAGAATTCGCCCAATAACGAACGTTATAGCGTTTCTTGAAAACAGAACAAAACTTGCTACGAGAGCAAGTCAAACCAACCGTCTAGCGTCTACAGACTTGTGGAAATTGAACGTAATGTCTACGCTAACGGCTACGGCTGTCGTACTACTACTACGGCTACATCGCTACGAGACCGCTACGAGGCGTGTCCCAGCCGAGCTTGCTTTCAGACGTTGTCTGAGATACTTAATGAAAATTTAAAGCGGTTCTGTATAGCTACAGCTACGTAGCTCCAAAGCGATTGCCATTAAAGCTCTCATAGTACTGAATTGGCAAATCTCAGACAAGTAGATAGACTTAGCAACATCGTAGTAGATCTATAGATCTAATCACAACCAAATTTTCATTGCGTATTCTTTTCAATTAAACGCTAGTTCAATCCTGTCAAAATTTTAGCTTACTTGACATTCATCCGGGACGCTGCCGCTGTACATGTATAACCAAAAAAATCTATTGAAATTGGGAAATTCGCTTCATAGAAATTCCGAATGTTCCCTCGGACATACTACAGAGAGTGGGATAATGGGACAATCGTCAAAAACATCATCATCATCAATGGCCTTTTTCATCTTGTCAGATGATTAATGCAACATCCTTTTTTTTATGGTCAAGGCTGTACGCCACACCTACGCTGGTGGCTGTATAGCCCAATACGGGATCCGCAGCAGCGACCGCAGCGCTGGCAGATGGTTGCGCTCTGGTGGTTTGTGGATGGCACAATGTTGGCAGCTCGGCTGTGCCTAAGCGCCCGCTTACAGGCCAGTACCTCCAGCCAAGCGGTGTCGTGGGATTTTAGGCCATCAGCGATGGTTTCTCGCCAACGATCTCGATCCTCTGCCATCTCTTCCCAGTGGGAAAAGTCGATGTCAAAGGAAATCATGTCGCGTTTTGCACTGTCCTTGAATCTTAGAAACGGGCGACCCACCGGTCGCTTAGCGTGGGCTATTTGACCTAGGAGAGTTTGTCTAGGCAAACGAGAGGAGTCCATACGATGGACGTGACCCAGCCAGCGCAACCTTTTCTGCTTTAGCAAGGCCGTTACACTGGGGAGCTTTGTGATCTCAAGCACCCTCTCGTTCGTTACTTTATCTTCCCATGCTATGCCTAAAATACTTCGAAGACAGCGCATATGGAAAGAGTTCAATCGTCTCTCTTGTCTGGCATACGATGTCCAGGTTTCCGCACCGTACAAGAGCACACTCAAGACGCATGTTTGGTACACAATCGTCTTGGTCCTAGCTGTCAAGTGTTTGTTGTCCCAAACTCTTGTACTGAGCCTCCCGAACATTGTAGCCGCCTTGCCGATGCGAGTGTTGATCTCCGCGTCGAGCGAGAGATTGCTCGACACCGTCGACCCCAGGTAAGGAAACAATTCAACAACTTCCAGGGGTTTGTTGTTCAGCATAATTGATGGCTTCTCTGAACACCCTTGCGCCATTATCACGGTCTTCTTAGCATTAATTGACATCGAAAACACGTCACATGCCCCAGCAAACTTATCGATCATGTCCTGCAGCTCAGCGGTAGAGGTAGCGACAAAAGCTGCATCATCGGCGAACAAGAGGCTGTCGATAAACAGATCCTTACGGTGTCGCTTAGAATTTAGAAGCGAGATTAGCGCGTTCAAATAAACAAACAAACAAACAAACAAACAAACTCTTCAGCTTTATAATATTAGTATAGATAGATAGATGGTAGTAGAGCTTATACATATAAATGACCGAGTGCTGCAAAGACGTGTGAGTAAGCGCCAGAGCTTAAACATTTAAAAAAATTACAATGTAGGAGTTTTACACTTACAAATTCCTTTTTGACATCGTTTCATTGTCTATGGTCAAACAAAAGCTTTGCTAAAAAGCTTACTAGGAAATAAATGATTATTAACCTGATAAAAAAGGCTTGTACTTATTTTATCGTACTGTTTCTATACCCCATGTATTAGGTTTAAATATACTTGAACTTGTAAGCAGATGGTTGTGGGATGAAAGTGATACACACGATTAGCTGTCTCGTTTGCTCATTATTCGGCTAAAGCTATACTATTTACTATAAATTATTATATATATTATATTATATTAACTATTCCTACATCCAAGCCTGAGAAGGTATTATAAGCCGATAAACAACAATAATATTTTTTTATAACATTCGTCCTCATCTTGTAATTAAATAAAAATGTTCGTTTCATACCTTATGATGAAAATTTTTCTGGGTACATTTTTATGTATTTATATATTATTGTAATACATTTTTGTGTATTCACAGATGCGCTTAGGTGAACAAAAGGTATGGCTCGAATAAATAAGCCATTTAAGAATGTATTGTGATTAAAACGAGTATCTTTAATAAATAATAAAAATCTGTAGAGTCATCAGTGCAGCGGTGTTAGTAAGTTATATTAGTCACGTTCGAAACGCTCTCTTAAAGGACCTCCAGAAGTCGTAGAAAACTGTTACATCATCTTTGTAATGTTAACTTCGAAGCAGTTGAAAGAGTAGTTAAATAACGCTAACAAGAAACGTTTGCTGGTCTTAGAAGATATTGTTCTGATATAAATAAATGTATTCAAAGTATACAATAAACTGAAGTTGCTTGTAGTGGATATTAACTTTTTAATATGCTATTATTAGTCCTTTAAATACAGGAGCAATGAAAGCTAGATAGATATATGGTTAAGAATTTCGATCTCCCACTCCGATGGATCGATGTTCTAATCCCAGCACGCATCTCTAATTTTTTAGTATTGGAAATCAATTATCACTTGTTTTAACGGTGTAGGAAAATATGATTAACGAAGAAACGTATATTTGAGAGCTCTGTTGGTGTTCTTAAAGGTATGTAAAGTAGCGGATTTGCAGTTGCTCAGTATGGTAGACTATGGCTTGAACTCCGTCCCTTCTCTAAAAGGGGACCCGTGACCGGCAGTAAGACTTTAATGTGTTGATGACGGTAATGATGACGAACCTTCATAAGCATCAACTACAAAATAATTTGAACAATAATTGACCTACATATACGGCAGGAACCTACATTAATAGATCACCATATCTATCATATACCGACATCTTCACGAAAATATTGCAGAATAATGTTTTTTCACCTAAGACCCGAGGAAAGATGCGTAATGCCTATAATACAAGATATTATTAAGGATAGAATGTATCTTTATAACCTATAAATGGGATAATGTGCTTTATCATCCATTGAAGCCGAAAAAGTATAAAAGCGTAAATGTGTAAATATACTTTCCAAGTACCTATCTACATTTGAGCCGCTAGTTATTTGTAAGGGTGAGCTTTCAATAATCCGCGAAGACAGAGATTGAACACTGTTATCTATCACCGTTGCGTCTTTCAAACTAAATGCGAGCATCCGTAGAAAAATTTATTGTTTCTAGAAAGTTTTATTACTTGAACTCATGCATATTCAGATGGTTAACTCTGCCAACGGAATTCAAATTCTAGATTATTAGGGTAAGCGAAAAAGTTGCTCAAATTAACAAACGCTTATTTAACTGAGCTGAGTAAGCTGGCAGTTCTAACTAAATTGAAAGGCGTTACAACTTAGTAGTTAGTTCACACGTAACAACTAGTTCCAACGTAGAGAAAAAATAAGTTTTTCAGTGGATGCAATTCCAAGTTTTTTAGTAGACATATTGACTAAACAGGAGCCAGTTTTTCACTGCCCTTCTTCCCTCTTTACTCAGAACACGTGAAAATAGTAAAGCAATGTTGTGATTTGTGGAAGGAGTACTTCAGAAAAAGAGCTCGGAAGAAGGGTTTTATCCAGTGAAATAATCTTATATTAAATTAAGACGAAGTTCTATATAGTATCTAGTTATGTATCTAATGGTAGCAGATTATTTACAGAAATGAATAGAGATATAATTTTCAGATATAAAAACATATATCTTTTTTATTAACACAAATATTTTGACAGAGCTTTTGAAAAAGTTTATTGTTGTATTTAGATAATATTAAAAAATATATATGTAACGAAATCTACCGGAGAATGTGATCATGATTAGCCTCAGCGTCGTCATCGCCCGTCTCTGCGCGTCCCACGGGCGCAAATCCAATTTACAAACTTGTATCCCGTTATTGTGTCACTGCGGCTTGCCATAGGAATTTTATCGAAACAAATATTATTTTACACAGTAATATAACTTCCAGTTACGCTAAGCGGCATAATGTTTTTGATAGACATTTCATTTCTCTGCAAGTGAATTTGTGTGTTTTTTTGAAGAAGAAATAAAGTCTTAAACCGTAAAGTAAATTAAACATTCGTATACTTTTGATGGTATAATAATTTAAATGTAACATTGAGGAATCAAACCACCAAAATTTTAATGCACCAATACTTTACGTGTACTTTGCACAAAAGTGTACTTGTAGGTACACAAATTTGCATTTTTTTTAGATTCTTGGTCTCGGCGAAAATTGAAATAAGGGCTTTTATGTACTAAACTTGAGCAAACAGGTAGGCAGCCAATCCACCTGATGGTAAGTGGTCACGGGCAACATGAGAGGAGTCAAAAATGAGTAGCCGATTTGTATGGAGAGCTCTTTTAGTTTAGTTTCAAGAAAACGCGTATACAACAAAGAGGCCGTAGCTCTAGTTTATAATACATGTAGTAGGTACCCGATTTACCACGGAACCCTAAAAATGGTCAACGATCACGATAGCTTACATGTTTATACATACCAATTTATACAAATAAATTACAATGTATCTTTAGCATAATCTTGTAAAACCATGAAAATAGTAAAATATAACAATAATATAAATATAAGTTACTGTACAAGAATTTTTGAAATCCTCTCTATAGGCCTATAAAATTACGTTTGCTTATATCGCTATATTCTGAAACTATCAGGTATTTCAAGGAATAAAGACCAGGAGATATCGTCCAGGTGCAATAAAATAGATTTATATAGTGATTAGCTGTCATTAATTCATTAATAAATCAAATTTAATTCCTCTTATTACGTTATTTTGTTACTTTTGAGGAAAATTCCATTTTACAGAGATAATAATGTGGTAGATAACCATATCTACCTACTTTTACTTGTTATTGGTAGGTAGACGTAGGTTGATAACTGTTTAATCCAATTTAAATGTTAATAGAATAACATTAGAATCTAAATGGAGTGTGATCTGTGTTATTAGTCTGTGCTGAAATATGGCGCTTGATTTACGTCATGAACAGCTATCATTGCTCGCCATTTCAATACCCAAGAGTATGAGTCCAATTTCCCAAAATCGAAATATTGTTTTTTTATTACGTATTTCTTTTTAAGCTGCTCATAATTTTTTTATGTGTGTCAAAGCACGACACCATCATTGCACGAGACGTTACTTATAGTTTAATATGTTACTTTTTTTTTATGTAAGTAGATCTCAAACTTTCCTTCACATCGTGTTTCTTTATATTAAAGAAGTAGCAAACAAGCATATGGTGCTTACTGAACTATCGTTCGAATTCGTCCTCATCTTTGTCCACTAAACATATCTCAACAAATATATTGCACTAAAAAATGGACACATATGCTTCACTTTATCGGCTGTTAATAACTGTCATGGACCTATAATTGTCGTTTATATACCACAATGAGGAGCCACTGCGCTTTCATTATAAGATTTTAAAAATAGGTCTGTTTTTTACAATTTTGTCTAGAAAAAAAAGACATTCATATAATGTAGATAAAACATTATTAATCGTAAATTAAAGTGATTAAAGTAGATCATTTGTGCTTAAATATAATACGTTATGACATTATAGGTATTAACAAGATTAAAATGCACCTGCTCAGCATAGTAATTTTCGCCCACTTATCAATCATTTACTGTACGTAATCAGTAGGTGTTTGATAAACAATTAATTGAGATAATATATGGAACTAAAAGCAAACCATCGTTTTCGTGATACAGATAAGATAAATGAATTAAGAAAAAATTTCAATGCATATTCATTTTGTGCTGAGGAAGTGGTTTTACGTTAGCATGCAAATGGGGATGAAGTTTTGCAAGCTAGATTCTGGTACACAATTTTTTAATAAACTTTAATTGAACCGATCGGCTCCAGGATATAACACATTACATTACGTAATTTGCATATTTTCACTAGAATTACTTATAATAGAATATTGAAATATAATAAAAAAGTATTGAAATGAAATGTACATTTCTATTTCATCCTAAGGTATATATTATGTATACATACTTGACGAAAGTTAGTAATATTGATTTTTATTGACTTTTAGCACCCTCTCAGTCTATGGTATCGGGTATAGTTGACTGAGAAAAAGCCGGCGCAAAACTGCATTTTTTATGACTTTTTGGTACTATACGTCAGATTAATCAGCGATCTTGTGTAACTACATGCAACTGTCCTATCTGACTTGTCGATGAAAAGGCACCGGCAAAAACTACGAATTTCAACTTTACAAAGGAGGTTTGTTTTATCACTGTGAAGTACTGAAGATTGTAAAAATATTACGAAAGATCTCCTATCGTTTGGAAATATTAGTTCAGTAAGATTAAACCTTCGTGAATTAGGTAAAAATATTTGCTTTTTTTACTACGGTTGTAATAAAATCTACAGCAATAATTAAAACAAATAAATGTACTTTGTTGTTCGTGCCGTTGCTTAATCCAATTATGCATAAATTTGATTGATTAGTGATTTCTAATATAGAAAAGAAATACCTTGTAGTTTATCTTGGTGACGCAAAACGCTATTGACTGATAAGATATGAGAAATTAATCTATTCAAAAACCGTGGTATCGGGCACGACGGGTTATCATCTACTAATTCTTATTCTACTGTAAGATTGTAAAACTTACATACAGCCGGATACACACACAAACGCACCCTGATAAATTTTACAATTTATCAGTTCCTTGCCTCAAAATAACATTTTATCGTTAAATCAGCGTATTGCGATACAGCCATCACGAAACATTTAAAACACAAAATGTAATTTATTATTAATTTTTATCTAGCAGTAATCGAAAAGTGCAATAACTCAACAAACTTGACTTAATTATATAAGATCTGTAGTTCACAGTTGTATTACGTTGAAGACTCTCCCGCGGCGATATTACCATTGTACCTATCTGTTTCTGCCGTAAAGTAGCTACTGCTGTGTTTCTTTTTGAAGTTCCACGCTCGGCAGTCCATCATAGCCCAATGAGAGATGTGGCTGCCCTAGAATAGGTAGTAGTGTGATGGTGAAACTTCTCGCCAGGCATGGATGATTGAAATTGATAACCATGTGCCACTACTGGCTTTGTGTCGCGGACACGGCACAACATACTCTGCAGGAGTTCCCAGCTTGGGCTAGCGAGAGCCCCGAATTCGTCGCGGTCATTGCGGCCGAATGGCTCTGTTCCCAATCTGGTTAGAAACGAGGGATTATGAGG